>JADLZN010002551.1:0-154935 GCA_018155175.1 Sinocyclocheilus anophthalmus
CCTCTCTGTCTCTTTTTTTTTTTTTTTCTTTATTCTTTTCTTTCTTTTTTTCCTTACTCCTTTTTTTTTTTTTTTCTTTCGATTTTTTTTTTTTCTCCTCTTTTCTTTCTCTTTTTTTTTTTTTTTTTTTTTTTTATCTCCTCTTTCTGTTCTCTCCTTTTTCGCATTTCCCACTGGCTCTTCGCTTGTTTTTTTCTTTTTCTTCTTTTCTCTTCTTTTATTTCTTTTTTTTTTTCGTTTCTTTTCTTTTTTTTTTTTTTTTTTTTTTATTCGCTTCTTTTTTATTTTTTTTTTTTTGCCTTCTTCTTTCTACTCCCTTTCTTTTCTTTTTTTTTTTCTCCAACATTTATTTTTTTTTTCCTCTCTTTTTTTTTTATTTTTTGTTTTTTTTTTCTTTTTTTTCTTTTTTATTTTTTTTTTATTTTTTTTTTTTCTTTCTTTCCTGTATTTATCTTTTTTCATTTTTTTTTTTTTTTTCACTTCTTTTTTTTTGATCTTTTTTTCATTTCTCTTTTTTTCTACTCCTTCTCCTTTATTTTTTTTTTTGTTCTTTTTATCTTTTTTCTTCACTGTTCCTATTTCTCCTTTTTTCGTATCTCTCATTCTTCCTCTTATCTGTCGTTCATTCTCCCTATTTTTTTTTTTTTTCTCCCTTCCTTTTCTTTTTCTTTGTACTCTTTCGTTTTCTTTCTTTTGACCTCTTCTTCTTTTACTTCTTTTTTTCCGCCTCTCTTTTAACCTCTCCCTCTTTTTTCTTCTTTTTTTTGTTTTCCTTCTCTTTTTTCCCCTTTTTTTTTTTTACTTTTTTTAAATCCTTTATTTTTTTTTTTTCATTTCTATCCTACTTACCCTTCATTTTTTGTTATTTTTTAAATTTTTCCTCTTTTTCCTTGCCTACACAGTTTTCTTTATTTTTCTATGCTATGCCCTTTTTTTTCTTCTTCTCTCTGTATTTTTCCTTTCTTGTTTTATTTTCTTTTTCTTTCTTTCTCGTCTTTATTTTCCCTTTCCTTTCCTTTCCCTCCTCGTTTTTTCTTCCCCTCCTTTCCCGTCCTCTCCCCTCATGTCCTACTTTCTTTCTCTGCCTCCCCTCTTGCTTTATGCTACGTTGCTACGTGGTGTTTAACATTGAAACCAACGGGCGTTCGTTAGTTCCATTTCACCCCATTTGTCGCGCGAACGTACATTTTTGCAGTTTAAGGTGTTGTTGTACTACTCAGTTTTTGCAGCGGTGAATTTTCTGGGAGGGACAGCTAAAGTTCGGACCGATCTCCACATCTATCTGAACTGCTACACAGGATATCTAAATTTCATCGAACGGCACTTTTGCAAGGCCAAGATGTGTCCACAGCCCCAATAATCAGTGGCCGCTAGGAGGATGGGAAAAATAACAACTCCCGTTGGTATGAATAATGTAATGTGATTACCTGCTATAAACCAAATATATCAATGAAATTATAACCATAGAGTGATGGGTATTGTAATTACGACAAGTGTTGAATACCACATTGACATGTGTCATTGAGCGCCGAACCCTGCTAATTCTCTGCCATAATCACACTCCACGACACACGTGGCGAATACTAAGTCGCTCTTGACATAAGGATGTAAACAAGAGCTGTCCCTTGGCAAACAATAGAATACAGATGTATCCATATATACACACATACACGCACACCGATGCCAAAAATATAAGCACAAGGGACATATGATAATCTAATGATTCTGATCCAAACTGGTGGAGAAAGAAAACATAAAAAAAAGAGAGACCTTTTTAAGACTTCAGAAGGAAAACCCATATCCTACCACAGTGTTGTGGCTGAACTGATTTATGCAGCACAGTTACCGTCAAAATTGGTTGTGATAAAAGTAACTGGGCATGCATCCGGAGAGTCAGAAGAGGCAAAGGGAAAAAGACTCAAACATGTGCAGACCGAAGTAGCATGCTAAATGGGGCAGCATACGAGATTTAAAAGGCAGGCACCAGTAAGAGTGCCCGTTGATTGTCCTCGTGTGGTCTGTGCTTCGCGAGGCGTGCTGGGGATGTGTGAATTTGGATATCTACACATTACATACACTAACCCCAAGGCAAAAACACCCCCAACTCAAAGGATCCACAACCACTCGACGGCAACGCTCCGAAAATGAGGCACAAACCGAGATCAACGACAGAGTCCCTTTTTGAGAGATGAAAGCAGGGCAGATTGCTCTGCCACGCCTCTCTCAAACATTGTTATGCTATGCAAACATATCATAAGGTGTCTCACATGTTCAAAAGAGAACATGATTCAACAACTTGAATCAATCTAATTTGTAATCGCAAAGAGGAGGGGAGAAAAGAAAGACTTTGTTTGCTTTCTTAACGATGCTTGTTTGATCTGTGCTAAGTCCAACCACACTCGACATAAAGCTAGTAAAACATTAATTCTCTTTACACACCCTAACACGGAACCTTGGGGGGGGGTGCCATTCTAGCATTTACAAATAGACTTTACACACAGGCCTCCTTGTGGAAATCACAAATATTTGCTTGTGATAGTGGACCGTTTTTCCAAATGGCCTGAGGCTTTCCCGTGTGGAAGAGAAAATTCACAGACTGTAGTGAAGGTACTTGCTTAGGAGATTATACCTCGTTTTGGTATATCAACGGTTATAGAAAGCGATAATGGTGCACCGTTTACCTCCAAGGTTACCCAGTTTTTAGCTAAAGAGCTAGATATTAACTGGCATTTGAACATACCCTATCATCCCCAGTCGTTTTCGGTAGCGGAACGTTTGAATCAAACTATAAAAGATCGAATTACGAAAGCATGTATGGAGACAGGCCGAAATTGGGTCGACATACTACCTGTAGTGTTGGCAGAAATAAGAATGTCCCCTTCATCGACAACAAATATGTCTCCATTTGAAATACTAATGGGTAGACCGTTCCCCACCCCGTGGGTTAAGGTTCGTGCTGGTAATCTCTCCACAGGTGATATGGAGGTGATCATCGCGGATTACGTGGTTTCCCTGGTCAAAACTTTAAATAGCATATATGGTGATGTTTCTCTCTCTCTCCCTCTCCTTGCAGAGAAGCCGACTCATTCTTTTGCTTCAGGCCAACAGGTGTTGATAAAGTGCTTGAAACCTCCAAAGCTCGGAGAGCCAAGATATCTTGGACCTGCGACTGTCATCGTTGTGACGCGGACAGGGGTGCTGACTGATTTCCAGCCACAGTGGATCCATGCAAGCAGGCTAAAGGCGGCTCCGGGGACAGGAGGGGATCTGTGATCGTATCTGGAGCTGGATTGAGTTTGAGGAGCTGAGAGAGGAGTCGAGGTGCTGAAGGGGCGGAAGGAGAAGCAAGAGTCTAAAAATCATAATTCCTGATAGTTGTGTGACCATAGGTATGAGACAAATGATATACCTGGTCATTCTGATAAGTTTGTTTACTTGTACGCATACTTTTATAAGTACAGGTAATGAAACGTGGCTTGGGCATGATGATACACCCCATGCCTATGCCACGAATATGTGGTGGAGATTTGCTAACTATACGGCAAAGGCCGAAGGGAAAAAGGGGTCTTGTTATGTCTGTACAAAAATGCCCCACAGTGCGGTCGGTCCTCGGGTAATTGTCGGTCCCCACCACCGCAAGATTGGGAATGCATTTCTTTTATTAGTGTTGCAGGCTTGGTTCCTGCTTTGAAGACTTCTGGACAATGGAGGTGCAGACCAAATGGTACAATATGGTTTATACCCCACGTGTTTGTAAGAGTGACAATCGCTGTCGACTTCCTGACTGCGTGTATTTTGTGTAGAAAAGTCTTTGCAGGAGACAACAATGAATTTGGTGAAATTCCATTGAGCAAGTTGAGCGAGTTATCAATATTGCCAGATGAAAATATTACAGCTGTCGCGAGTATTGTCTTTTTCATGGGGATCAGGTACATAGAGACATGGGTGATATGTATGAGAATGATATGAATTTAGGATTAGGGAACTCTGCAGAGAGTGTTTATGTATTCATTGTTTATTTTAAACAAAAGCAGGCAACTGTTAGAAAACACTCTCTGTCTTTTGATGCCGTACCCCTCCTTTCTCACTCTTTCTCTCTCCTTCTCTGAATCACCCCTCCTCTATCTGTTCTCTCTCTCTTGTATGGTGTTTGAATGTCTCTTACTCATATTCGAGGTAAAGGAGTTTGTGCTGATTTAGAAGGGGGGGTTCAGACTCTGTCGCCAGGAAGTCTATTCCTTGTATGGATATGTTTTTCTGTATATGTGGCATTTTTATACAAAACACATGTTCTTGGGAAAACATCCTGTATGGGTATGTCCCCCTATCCTCATTGGTTAAGAGGGTAAAAACTCCCCTCGACATGCCTATATAAGATCTGTATTTCTGTGAATAAATTGAAGTATTTGAGAATACATTTGAATGTGTGTTTTCTTACTTCCCGGCCGTATTTATACACTTGGGGAGACTGAGAAGATTTCACGGTGGCAAAAAGAGATATTGAGGGACCAAATTGTTATTTATTAACATTAGTGAACTGGGGACCCAACTGAAGGTGAACATCCCTTTAGAATAACCAAATTTATCGGATAAGAAAAGATCGTAATAACCTTATTATAAGAACTAAATCCCTTGCAAGCATTTTAGACATTTGCTACACAACAATACAAACATTGTTCATGCAGTCATTTATAGTCAGCTTGCAAGGAAAACTGTCAGTGAGCTCTGTGTTTTTACAATCATAAACACAGATCAATGTCCTGTCCGCATAACATCTCTGCTATGGGTACCTCATAACACCAATAACAAATAACACATGGCTGAACATGCCCATAAATGTGATTGAGAGCTGAGGTGATGCTGCTATCTGGCTGAAAGCATCTCTCTCGGTCAGGGATTATGCCATTATTCAGGCGAGTCTACAGGTCCCCAAAGCAAAGCTGAACGCTGTGGATTCATGCTGTTTTCTGCTCTGCTTGAGCCTGCAGCTAAACTGTGCCTCTTACAGCACATGTTCAAAATAACAAACCAAACCACCAGTAATGGGCAGATTTTTGTGCCCTTTCCTCACAATCTTCCCTCTGTCTCATGGATGCACGTCATTTGTGTTGCACAAGTTCTCACTGTTGCATTTTGTGAGCAGGACTGCATGTACATTTGAGCAGACTTCTTCCCACTGACAAAATCGAGGGGTTGAGGGTCTGTTCACACTTCCCTCACCCAAAAATGCAAATATGGTGCAGGGCAAGAGCTTTGGGAAGTTCACAAGTGTGTCTAAATGAGAAGTGGAATGCAGTCCTGGATCAGGGGTTTGGAAACAGCAACTGAACAAATTAATAGATTATTCAACTTTGACTTTGGTAAAAAATATTTAATCATTTAAGTTGACTAAACTGAATTCTATTAAACCATTGCCAAACCACTTGAGATGCAATACCATGTTTATTTGCATAGCTGTGCTACAACATAAAGCCAATGCTAATAGCCACGATAGAGCCCTCCCTCTCACAAGTTATGATGCATATTACAGATGTCCTGGAAAATAATGTCTTGAAAGAGTAGAACACCTCTCACTGGTCTAATGGAGAAAACCAGCACTGGACTTCATTAAGCTCTCTTAACTGATAGGTGATGCATAAACCTGGACATATACAGTATGGGCTTTGTGACGATACAAGCTCTTCCCTGCTGAAAAATGCCTGCAGTCTGGTTTACAATGATCAGGTTGGTCTAGTCTGGTGGTTTTAGAGGGGTTTTGGGCATTTGTCAGCTGCTCAGAAGGGTGTGTTTTTCAAAAGCATCGTTAGCTAACTATGGTACTTCGTTCCATTGAACTCTATTGGTAACGACGGAACTTGCGACCATAGTTGCTTTTGGGAAACGCACCCCTGAACAGCTGCTTGGTGAGCATTTATTACTTTTATGATATGCCTTCTGGATTATGTTTCTTTGTTCTAAGCATGATAATGCATACATATTTAATCTGAATTCAAGTAATTCAAATTTTCCAGTACTTAAATTTGTACTTAAAGTAAATGCATGCTCTTTAAGCACTTTAAGGACCTTGTATGAACCCTGTCGAAGTGAATCTTACTAGAATCTCTACTAATCTACCAGGATGACTCCAGGCTGGTATAATGTTCCTCTGCTCATTTGGGTGTTGTGTGGCATATGGAGCACATCAGTTACCAGCATTTTTTAAAAGAGGATAAAGATATGCTACTGTACCCCTGGAAGTCCGGAGCCATCCAGATCTGATTATCTCTGCAAAGTCTGTCTGAGGTGAGTAAGGGGCCCTCTTAAAACAACACATGCACGCACACACACACACACCACACACACAGACACACACACCAAGACATACAACACACACACACACAATGTCACACGACCCACCAAGGCCACACACACACCCACCCGAATCCTCTGCCTGCTTCAAAAGACGTTCAAACCCACACCTGCAGTGGTTGTATTAGCTTTATACAGAACTTATTCATATAAAGGCAAACTTTACGTTGATACTATATAGATATAGCCCAGGAGGACGGGCCATGTACGCAGCCTCCAACGCCCTAGGACAAGCGCTGGAAAATGGATGTAACATAGAAAGATCAAATATTTGGTCTCAAAATCCAAGGAAATAGACTATATCAATTCTCTAGGCACCCAGACTGCTTCAGAATGCATCTGCTCAGAAGGTTTGAAAATAATTGTACCTTTCTGGCTTCTGGTTCACTCCTCACATCTCGGTCCCGTGCTAACGCAGACTGCCAACGACCGACGGAATTAATTTGAATAAATGCATTGTTCAGGGGTAAAGCTGCGGCTACAGCAGTTTGCTCAGTCACATTGTCACTTTAGCAAAAGCAAATGGATAATTGCTTTCCTAGATTTAGCCTCTAGGACTAATCTCTGTACTCACCACAGTTATTGGCCACAGCTCTCAGTTGGAGACTCCAAGAGAAAGAAAACTGATTCAACCAAGGAAACGGCACAAGACAAGAATTAGCCAGTACAAATATCAAAAATTGGGAAATTATAATTTGTTTTTTTTTTTTGTTTTACATATATAGGCTTTCTCTTCATTACATAAAAAATAATTCCTAGAACTCCTTGCATAGGTTGTGGCTGTAATACACACAATGCAGGAGAACATGACCCTCTCTATTTGTTCTCTAATTTTCTATTGAAATATTCCTTAATGATTGTTTGTGAGATCCAACCAAATACATCATACATATAGATTGACGCCTGGGACCAATGCCAACCTACAATATATACTTTGTTACTATATGTTAACAAATACTCTGGAACACCCCTCAGTTAACAACCATAGAGGACTAATGAACCTTCCCCGAATGCGTAACAACTCAGAGGTAAACATGCTCGGTTCGGCACCCAGGCTGCTACCACGGGAATTTATTGCCCCAGGGATGCGAATAGAGAAAATCACACCTTTTTTTTCCATAGGAGAGACACAATGCACGGTAGAATGGACGCTTCTCTAATTAGTGCATCGAAAACCTTGCTGTAATGAATCACATATCCTTCAGGCTTGTGTATTTGTCTTGGATATTTTTAATGTGTTATGGCAACTTCGTGCACCCCGCGTTCCTGTCCTCTTGGAGCCTATATGTAATCCTACCATGTTTAGTATCTATGAACTCACCTTCTGATGATCTAAACGAGCGTGTGTATTATATGTTGGTACATAGGCAATATATTAGTGTCCTGTGAATCTTTAGTAATTTCGATCCTAGTTCCATTTGCAAATTACCATGCTTCCACACAAAGGTTCATAAAAACTCCCCAGTATCTCAAAACTCCCACTTGGGATTTCAGCCTTTCTCATTGGACAAGCCGTCTTGAGAGGCGTGAATCTTCTCAGACTTTAAAGGCCTCACACCAGTGACCCGCCCATTAGTCTGTGGTTTGGTTGAATTCTGAGAAGATGCAAATGTGAGCAAACGCTCCAGGACACCATTAGTTTTGTGCCAGGCCTTCGGCCTCGACCTTTCCACTTCACCAAGATTCTCTGACTCAAACTAATTCTTTTTCATCAACCAACTTCAGCAAAAATAAACTTGAACCTTTGGACTGCATCAACCTCTTCAGACAGGACAGACTGCAAGTATTCCAAACTGATCTAGTAACTGATCATTATGTTTAGCATTTGCCACCTTTTTCAAGGTGTGGTTTGAACTTAAGAGATCTGATGTCCCTTCATGCTGTAAATCTGCGGAATATGCAAATTGAATCCATAAACTTCTTCCTTATTCGCTCCTCTTGACTGGGCTGAACTGTAAACCCTTTCCATAGCCACGTAATGGTGGGTGGGTGTGTGGATGGTTAGACCAGTTGTAAGTGTTTTATGTTTATGTGTTAGACTAGTTATGTTTATGTATTAATAACGTCTTCACTTGTATGCGACACTTGACTTGTGTATTGTTGCTCATAAACTGGAGTCCCTATCTGGCGCGATTATTCTACCAGGCTCTGTGTATAGTTTGTACAGCAAGGAAGTTATTTCGCCTTAACCAGGAAATTAACGTTCCGGTAGAATTGACAGACTGTTGACCCTGAGAGGTCAAGTAAATATCTACAGCGAATCTAAATATTTATAATTAATTATAACTAGTTATGATTACTTATTCATATTTCCCATGAGCTGATTCGCATATTCTATAGATTATCTATATACTATATACTGATATATATACTATATATATATAGTAACATAAAAGCTAATAAATTAAATAACATCAAACTAATAAACTTTGAAAGCATTTCAGCCTGCTTCAAGCCGTCATCACTTAGTTGCAAAGAGCGGTTCATCTGTTATATTTGTTTAGTAACATGATTTCAGGCCAAATTCCTGTGACTTCTTGCTGCTCAAATATGTTTTTCAAATATGCTGCTCAAATATGTTTCTCTCGCCAGTCTTATATCTTACATTTGCTTCTTGCTAGACAGATAAATGTGTCTGGGGAAAAAGAAAATTGTTTGTGCATCAGAAAACAATTTCTTTCTCTTTTCAAAGAGTGTTCTGGCTTTACTTTTGTGTTTTTTAAAAGCTTGGGGTGTGCATTATGATTTTCTAGACCCCCTGCATTTGTTGACCGTTCTCACTTCTATCAATAATACAGTCGCTCTGGCGGGGAAGGAGCTGAATGCGGCTCTCACCAGGGCTTTGAACAGAAGGTCAAGCTCTCGAGGTGGTACTAATTAAATTCCCCTCCTGCCCACTCGTTAACAGCCACCTGCAAACGCAGTATTCATTAACGCCTCTGAGCCAGCGGTGGCCTCGACCTCCTAGCCTCCACAAACACACCACACACACACACACACACCACACCATCCCTACTGTCCAGACACGGACTCGAGCGTGGACTATCACATACTAAGATTTGACTGTTTTTGACAAAATGCGCTTATTCTCATCAGTTTTATAAAGAATGCAGCAAAAACGAATCTTGGTGAAATATTATTACAATGTAAATAAAGTCTGTTTTCTATGTTAGTTTTTCTGTGATGCGCAAAGCTGTATTGCTTCAGCTCATTACTCCAGTCTTCAGTGTCACATTCTTCAGAAATCATTATAATATGCAGATTTGCTGCTCTATTTATCGTGTGATAATTGTGCTCCAATTATAATAATTATATTGCGCAATGCCTGACCGTTTTTGCTGCTTAATATTTCTTCTCCTTGATACATTGTTTTTCCCCACTCTGTAATGAATTAGAAAGTGCAAACGAACAGAATCTTTAATCTTGTTGTAACATTATGGAATAGTTTTAACCGTCCAATTGAATTTGTCGATTACGAAAAACTCAACGGTGTGGATAAATTCATCGTTTTCAAGCACACAACGGTTTCAACATTGATTGCTAATCAGAATGTGGTCTTGAGCGCCAATCAGAATATAAATGATTTCTGAAGATCTTGACAGTTCAAGACTGGAGTAATGATGCTGAAAATACAGCTTCGCATCACAGAACTAAATTACATTTTCAGAATATACTGACATATAAAACAGTTATTTTAAATTCTAATAATAATTCACAATATTACTGTTTTAACTGTATTTTTACCAAATAAATGCAGCCTTGGTGAGCAAAGAGACTTTGAAAAACGTAACAAAGATCACAATTATCCAAACCCGTTTTTTTTTTTTTTGTTCTCAGGTAGGGTAATTAATAATTATGGATAGAATTATGGAAATGTAGTGGGTTACCACTGTACCACAAAACAGCTGCACTTATTGTCTGTTCTTTATGTTCTCATCCGGTTTGTTTATGTGGACTAATTGTTCGTGCCCCTGTTTCTATGGTTCTTCATGTTTGCTATGTTTTTCGTGTTTGTCTCTGTGTCTATTTCTCCTTGTTTCTTTGAGGGGGGGGGGGGGTATTTATACCCTTGTGTCTTCGTTCTTGGTCCTGTCCTTGTTTCATTCTTTGCCTCTTACATTTTGCTGACTGTTTTGTGTTTGCTTTTCGCTATTTCTAGGTTCCTTGTGTGTTTTTGGATTTATTTAGTTTTTTTTCGTTATTTCTTGATACCATAAAGATCCTCGTCTTCCTCATCTCCAGCAAACATTATCTTCTACGCTAGCGTTCATAATGCGGGAGTACCATAATGAAAGAAAAATGCCTCTGAAACCTTGCTGAAGACAGTCAGCTGCCTTCAGATATACATTCACATGTATGTAAATGAATACACACCACAAATAAAACTCCACAAAGCATGTGACTGGCCTATTTAAATGTCTGCACAGAGAACTTCTTTGATATCCAACAGGGCAAATTATCAAATTTATGGACGACAAATAAAGCTATATTTTTACACTTTCTGAAGTGCTTTTGGTTGCTAGCTGTGTCTTATTTTGAAGCCCTCCGGAGGATGCATATGTCATTGAGGATGTCTCATTACATAAAAATAAGTATTATAAAATGACTGATATTCCTCCTGAGGTGTAAATTATTGTAATTTCTTTCTTACTTTGGAAAGTAAAGGCTACTTTTCTGAAATACAGCCGCCTCAGTGATGTATGCAGCTGTCAGATGTGACCTCCAAAAGACGCAGCAAAGGTGTTTCGACTGATTTTCAACTGCTATACGTTTGATAGAGTGGTCTTGTTGGTTGGTCCATCATAATTTTGGCCTCTAGATGTGGCAATGTTCGACAGTAATAATGCTGTTTGCCTTAGAAAGCATCACTAATACCTCAGTTGTCATGTTTCCCAGAGATATATTTCCCAGAGTTTGGTTAAAGCTTGTCAAACACCGTGTGCACAAATAACCCCGCAGCCTCTCCAGTCTGATGAGTGATCTGCTGCACCTCACTGCAGATCTTAGGATATGACATGCTCACGGCAAAGCAGTTTTACCTCTCTCACCGCTGCCCGACATTCAGCTCACAAACAGAACTCTAGTTAGCTTTCTCAAAGCTATCTATTCCTGAGGAGCATCATACAACATTATATACATCCATAAAAACAGAGATTTCTGAAATGAAATGAATGCTGTTGTCACATTTAGCATGAAAACCATTGCCACAGGCAGGTAGATATTGAGTATTAATTGCTTTCTGCGTGGACACATTTGCTCAGGCGTCTATTCTGGTGGCTGCGTGGGCAGATCACTTACAGAATCTATTTTAGTGGCAGAGAACATGAGCAAAGCCTTCTGTATAATTACTGTCATCTCGGCTGATGACAGCAGCTCCCGTCGAGCGACGGATAGCTGGATTGTTTCACTGAGTAAAAAAACACAGATTATACAGTCATACTTCCAGAGCAATACTTATCTAGAAATCAATCTAATTCAGTCACCGCATAAATATGCATTGACATCAAGAGATTAAAAACAAAGCATATAAAATTCCAGTGCATGTTTTAATCAAGCGGCAACCTCCCGCTCTCTCTCGTGAAGCCAACACAGAAGTGACTTAAACTGTAATTCGTCAACTGGCTGCAAAAGGGAGTCAATCTCATAGACTCCCCACGTTAAAATGCCCAAAAAACATGTTTACAGCCTGGTTCAAAAAATTATTTTGGTCTATATAGCTAATTTTGCCCTTCATGACAACTGTGAGGGGGGTGAATTTTTTTTATAATTTAAAATACGTAAGCTTAATTTCTGCATAATTAAGGGCACGGCCACTTGAGTGAAAAGTGGATTGCCGCTGCTGTCACCACCGTCGCGCTAGTTGGGCGTGGTTTCAGCAGCCAGCTCCGCCTCTTTGCCCATTTTCGATTAGCCGGGAGTGACGCGCGGTAGTCTGCCATAATGCTGATGGCCGGCTCCGCCTATTTTGAGCTTCATAAACGCTCTTCAGAAACCTACGGGTGACGTCACGGACACTACATCCATGTTTTTATACAGTCTATGGTTTTAATACACTGTGCAACTGTAAATAAGCATCTATAAAGGGACAGTTCACCCAAAATAACAATTCTGTCGTAATTTAATCTCCCTCGTGTCATTCCAAAGCTACAGAGCCGCTAAAGAGACGTGATGATGGTAAAAGAATAAGATGGACTTTTGTAATGGAATTAATATGAGGTGAGAAGAGAAATAATATTTCAGTGCTTTTGCGAGCAAAGGCAAAGTTTCTTGGGGAAGCGCAATAGTTTCGCGAGAAAACAAATGTTTTGCAAGAGAATGCAACATTTCTCGGGGAATGCAAATGTTTTGCAATCAAACAAAGTTAGCGACCGATTTCAGCCGCGTTAAAATTCCTGCCCAGACCGACTTCAGTGTCTATTTTATAGTGTAGGGGGCGGGCGCTTCGATTCTAGAGAGCATTTGATTGGTCAGAAGATTTGATGTGAAGATGAAGTACGATGTGATGTCAAAAAAATCGTTGAGCCGTTTTGGCGGAAGTGACGACGAACTAAAAGTTTCAATGCTTATATCTTCTAAATGCGAATTTTGTCACTGTTTTGGAGCACACTGCCTTATAGATAACCTTAAGACTAACATATTGATACTAACACCCAAAAAACTTTCATTTTGATTTCATGGGGACTTATTTCAGTTAAAACAGCTCAGACATGCATTTTAGTCTAGGCTTAAACCTTGTCTGTGAAACTGGGGGAAATGTCATAAATGTTGATGAGTTATTACCCCCAAACACTCAGATCTAGACACACTGACCACAGATCAAGAACAACAACATTACGATGGATCTGTGTAATTGCACTTTGTTACTTTGTTTTCTTCTGAGTTCACCACAAAAGATGGGGTAAACGACCCAAGGTTTGTACTCTGAGTTTGGAAATGCAGGATATTACTTTGGTTCATCTGGATATAATAGAGATGACTGCACAGATTTACCAAATAGTGGATGAAAAGCCATTTGTGAATTCAAAAAACAGCATAAAGCACATGAGTAGTTGTCTGCCTCATATAAAAACAATCAAAGAATTATTACTGACATACCAGATTGGCATTTTGGGGATGTAAACATAACTTATAAAAATGTAGAAAATATAATGGCAAATATCTGCGTTAAGCCTAAAAACCTTTGAATATGATGATATGCAAAAGGGGCTTAATGGAGGAATTAACTGTAAGCTCTGTAGCAGGTACAGTACTGTAATCTGTTTTGCCATTTGGATTATTATTCAGTGCAATGGTTGGAGTGAATTAAAATAAAACTTAATGGGACAGTTCACTCAGACATGAAAATTCTGTCGTCGTGTTCTTCCAAACCTGTATGACTTCATTCTTCTGCAGGACACAGTAAGATATTTTTGAAGAATGGTAGTAACTAAACACAAAATCACAGGTTTGGAATGACATGATGATGAGTAAATGATGACAGAATTTTCATGTTTGGGTGAACTGTCTCTTTAAATATGCAGACAGGTCAGAGAAGCAAAGAATCTGTCTGTCTCACTAGGTTTATGTTTTCAGTATCGCAGTGGAGTGGAAGTTCCTTCAAGAGTGTGGCTGCCGCCTCACAATTACAAGCCCATGAGGGCTTCAGATATCTGTGCTCAGAATCAAGCCAGGGAAGTCCTGGTCCTCAATCAGTGGAATCACAGTTTGTACCCACGTTCAAAACCGCCTGTTTTACATGCCGATGTGTCTCCTATCGTAGACCAATTGTGAATGGATTTTGTTGACCTTAAAGGGATAGTTAACCCCCAAAATTAACAATCTGTCATCATTTACTCATCCTTAAGTTGTGTGAGTTTTTCTTCTATTGAACACAAAATATATATTTTGAAGAATGTTTGAACCAGACCGTGAATGGTAGACTGCCTTCCATAGTATTTTTTTTCTTTCTCCATACTATGGAAATCAATGTCTGATCAATGGGTGAACTATGCCTTTAATAGAGTGCTGCAGAGATTATGTATTTTTGTAGGCCCAAACCTGGAAACAAGTTTGCATTGTAGCACTTCTTTTAGCTTCCATCGTCCTTCAAGTCAGTGGGTTTTTAAATGTTTGTTTGGTTAAATGCCTGAAATAAGGTCTGGGTGACACAGGTTCAAGATATTTTTAGTCTATAAAGACACCCGTACACCCCACGTGATTTTTTTGTCGGTTAAACTTGTCTTGAAAAGGAGACGTGCTAATCGAGTGGTCCTAAGGGATGTTAGGGGGCTACATCGTACACAGAGGGTTACTACAGAGGGTAAACTCATCTACTCACAAATGTTTTAACAGCCTATTGCAATCTATTCTAACCCTTATCTTTTTTAAATCAGACGAAAGATGTCACAAGATGCTGGACCGAGGTGACGCTTAAGTCATGTGACTGTGGTGTAGTTTCGTCTATCACCCAACAGAAACTTTTAAATTGAGTTGTACCTGATCATATAGAGGGGCATATCTGACAAGGTGACAACAATTGTACCAAAAACTAAAAAAAAGGTTTGTCTTGCATTTTTTTAAAAGTTCGGGGCGTGGACAGATGCCATGTTGTCTAAATGACCTGAACTAAAAACGCTGCATTATGCATGCCATGCCAGTAGATGGTGATGCCACTTTGTAAAGAAACGCTACACGTCTGCGCACATGCTTCTAGAATAAGCACATGATATGCACACACACAACGTCAACATTTTCACAAATTGGAGTTTTAGTAATTTACGCGGAGATGAGGACAGTCCTCCAAACCTAGTAAAAAGGGCAATGTTGTTAATAATGCGCCAACACATAACAGGTTCTTTTTGTTGAAAATGGTGTCATGTAAACTCCCCCTGAATGTAAATGCTTTAATGCGGATTGGGTATCGGAATGCCCAATAATTACACTCTCAGAAAAAAAGGTACAAAGCTGTCACTGGGACATTATGGTACAACAGCTAAAAGTTACATATTGGTATCTTATTTACCCTTAATTGGTACATATTAGTAGCTAAAGTGTGCATATTTGTGCCTTTTGAAAGGGTACCACCATCACAGTTTTGCCCCTTTTTTCTGAGAGTGTTCAGTAATACAACCCCTACAGACTTCCTTGAACTTGTTGAAATGAAAAGGCTCTAAGATTCAGAATAATCTGAATAAACCTCAGGACTAAGAGGTCGACTGCACAGAAAGCGGGTGTCTTCCGCAGGCCTGCTGTGTGAAAGCTGGGCGCTGGTCTTTAGCGGCGTTCATTACGCTCTGCTCTCATGCTGGCGACACACACAGGGGACGGTAGGCTTGTGCAGACCAGCAAATTACTCCCTTCCAGACCCCGACTGAGCTCAGCTGAGGCCAGAGCAAAACAGCAGTGCTTATCACCATAATGAAGAACAGATGCTCTCCGTCAGAGCTAGAACAAAAGCCTTGCAAATGATACAGGCAGACAATCAGATGCGGCATGCTGATATGCATACTTCCATATTATATAGTAGGTGAAAACAGTATTTATTATAAAATTTAGATGTTGCAAGTCAAGTAATTAAAAAAAAAAACAATACCCTGATTCGATTTCCAGTGAGATTATGAAGTCATGTCAAGTCAAGTCACCTTTATTTGTATAGCGCTTTATACAATACTGATTGTGTCAAAGCAGCTTTACAGAGTCAAACAGGAAAATAGTTTGTCAATAATACAAGACAATGAGAGTCATTTTTCAGCTAAAGTCAGTTCATTGATGATTCAGTGATGTCATCATCCAGTTCAGATTTCTTCCCATAGTGTCTCTGCAATCAGTCAAGTGTCCCCAACTAAGCAAGTCAAAGGTAACAGTGACTACGTTTACAGGACATCATAATCTAATTATTTACTTATTCTAAATAGCAATATTATGATTAAGGGTTTACATTAGTTGCTTTTAGAATATTCCTTTCATGTTATAGTACATAGATTGATTAATGGCACACGTCATTACGTCACCACGCGACATCATCCGACGTCCCCTCCAGAATTTCATGTATAAACATATAGTTCGTCTTCGTGATGATGCCATGTAGTTTTGGGTGTTTCATTTTTAATTTACTAAGCTTCAAGTGCAGTTAATTATTTGGCGTGCTATACGTGCATACAGACGACGGCGGTGTTGAAGCTCTTTATTTGCTGTCAAACGGCTGAGCACTGCCGTGTGTGTATCCTGTCGCAAAATGCGGCGAAAAGTCCTACACGACGATAATAATGTGATTAAGGTGTTTACAATGTCTATACTGCACTTCAGTAATGCAACTAAAATAGGAATACTCCACATGTCGTCATTTCTGTGTACTTTGATTATGACTTTAGCCGGATTAAGGTAATCAAAAATTTCTGTTTACATGGTAGATTCTTAATCGAAGTATTGTCTTAATCGTATTAAAATCAGAGTATTGTTGTCCATGTAAATGTACTCAGTGGCAAGGAACCAAAACTCCACTAGTGACAGAAATGGAGAAAAAACCTTGGGAGATACCAGGTTTAGTCGGGGGGCCAGTTCTCCTCTGACCAGACAAAACCAGCATGGTGTGGTTTCATTCCAAGCTGCAGCACAAGTCAGATTGTGCAGAGGACTCATCTGGTTCTCGTGGTCTTGTGTCGATGGTCATCGAGGTGATGAGGTCTTCGCAGGGGATCTGTCTCTGGGGCGCAACTAGTTGACAAGGTCTCCACTGACATTCAGGGCTAAACTGAACATAATCCTGACACACGTTTGGATCCTCCGACTGGATGGACTCAAAGTCTGGTCTGGTCAGAATCTGCAGACTGATGTACGTCAACTAGTGTCGACTCCTCCAGACTGCAAATCTGTACAGAAGTCATGTACCCACACCCTCTGCATATGCCGAAAGCTCAGAAAATGATATTTTCAGTGGCTTCAACAGAGCCTTCAGCCTAAACTCTCCATGTGACAAAATCTCGCTGTCCAGTTCAGTGAATACTCTTTTTGTAACTTTCATTAAAAAAGCCTACAGTCTACATATTTTCAGAAAACAGCTCTTATTCGGTTGTTTCTCAAGTTAATTGATATTGTTGTAAGGACTTAAAATGTGTCTTTTACTGGAAAAACAAGACAAAAATACTGATTCAAAATTAATTTTGCATTGTATGTGAAATCACTCACTCATAGTGTCTGCATATTTCACTATGAGGTAAAAGTGAGTGAAACCTGGACACATTTTAAACACTACTGTGCTTTGTGCGTGTACGTTAGATCTGAATTCTGTCCAAAATAATGGTAAAAAATAAAATAAAATAAATACCTGAATTTTAATCTGACAAACTAATATTTTGCTGCTATTCTGAAAAGCTTCAAACTCTCTGGTCAGCTTTTACTACTTTGTGTGCACTGTATACCTAAATAAATTAGTATTTAAGGACAATGTGGAAAATACATAAGTACAGAAGGGTGGGACAGCCTGGGTTATTTTCATACAATATTTTTAATTTAACTGAACGTTTAAAATTAAGATCTGAAATATATTACACAATGTGAAACTTTATAAACCAACAAATGTATGAACATACTGTAAACTGTCTTCTGCAGTTTGTCTTTTATGTCAACTACTTTTATATCAGAAAGAAATAGTGCTGGCATGTTAACGCACAGGCATGCAAGCTCTCCATCATACCCCAACATCAGAACACAAGGAACATGAAAGTCTGCTCAACAGGACCATGAACATGCAGTGTTGTGTTTGCATAAGTGCAGGACTACTCATCCATCAAGAGTGTTCAGGTCTACAGCTGATTGACAAAACAGCATCTGAAGCTCTTCAAAAACTCTTGGTACATTCAGATGTGTGCTTTAGCAGAGGAAGGATTGTTAAACTGAGGAAAGAAATGTGGAGTGATTTTTACAGTTGCTCTCTCTCTCTCTCTCTGCACTACATTTACAGGAGGTCTGATATACTGCAGCATACTGCAACCCAACGTCAGTCTAAACTGCACTCGCTGAGAAAGCAGTGGGTTTGTAAATGAGTTTAAAGGGGTCATATGATGCGATTTCAAGTTTTCCTTTCTCTTTGGAGTGTTACAAGCTCTTGGTGCATAAAGAAGATCTGTAAAGTTGCAAAGACTAAAGTCTCAAATCCAAAGAGATATTCTTTATAAAAGTTAAGAGTCAACCACGCTACCTAAAACGGCTCGTTCTAACACGCCCCCACATATCTACATCACTATGTGGAAATATTAGCATAATGCCGCCCAAATGTGCACGCAAAGAAAGAAGGCGTGGTTTCAGGAACAGCAGTCGTGTTGAAGCAGCATGTCAGGGAGACGCTGTGTGTTTCAGTGCGAAAGCAAATGCACTTTATTTGGCCTTCCGGAAGTAGATGCAATTAGGAATCATTGGTTAAGATTTATTTACAACAGAACAGCACAACCCAGATGTTCGAATTTGTGCAACGCTTTTTATGGACGACAGTTTTTTGAACCTAAAGAGTACAAGGCTGGCTGTGCACAAACTAAAGGCTATTTCTAAAAAAAAAAAAAAAAAAAAGGGTAAATTCTGACTTTGCTATGACAATCTGGCGCTTTTGAATCAGCGACTGTTTTGTTAATAGTTTAAGTGTTTGCTATTGACTGTTCAAATGCGGATTTTTGCGCATCGCAGAGTAACGCGTCGTGTTTGTGAGTGCACGTTTTTGTGACAAATGAGGACATAAATTTGTATAATGACAAAGGTATGACATAAGTATTACAAGGAGAAGGGGACTTTTCAGGACATTACCCCACGTCCCCACTTTTCAAAACGCTTATAAATCACACAGAATGGAGTGTATTGAAAATCTGAAATAGCAGAATGTTTCCTGTGAGGGGTAGGTTTAGGGTAGGGTTGGTGTAGGGCAATAGATATACGGTTTGTACAGTATAAAAACCATTACACCTATTGAGAATCCCCACCTTTCACAAAAACAACCTTGTGTCTGTGTGTGTTGTGTCTGTGTGTGTGTGTGTGTGTTTGTGAGGGGAACAGGGTCACATCCCAGGAGAGTGAACTGTCTGTCGGAAATCATAGCACGTCAGCTGTCTTAACCACGGCTTGTGTACTGCAGCATCACTGTGTCTGTCACGCGACTGTTGCCCTTTTGGGCTTGAACTGATGGTAAACTAACGACATTATTAACTGTCTTAATACTTACTTTGAAAGCTGACGCTCGCGATTACGGTAAGGGGCGTTACACTTCCGACGAGTGCTTGTGGTGTTGCGACCAATCACAATGCACTGGGTCAGCTTTCCAATCAGAGCAGACTGCGCTTGTCGTAGGAGGGGGTTTTGTTGAAAACGACGTGTTTGAGAGAGGGGCATAGAGGACCTACAATAATGGCCGAGGCTTTGAAAACTAGGTTCTTTTTGAACCTTAAGCATCTCAGCTATTCTGTTACCATCAATAATAGATCATTAAAAAATAGCACATATGACCCCTTTACACTTTCTTCAGCACGCCTGTCCACTCACCACTAACACACAACAACAGAAAACACAACACACACTCAACCAAACAATCCACTATCATAAGAGCCATCCTCCAATGTCTGATTTCCAAAGTTCAGCATGAGGCAAACTGAGCCATCGCTAAGCTCTGTGGCCTGTGGTTACAAACAAGCTTTACAAATATCCCACAGAAATGAACTGGAGGTTTTGGAGACACCAGATGTGGACTAGAATCAGTTGTGATATTGCTAAGCATCTTTTATCTGCCATTTTAAATTAAATAAATTGTGAAATGATGCAATAGCATGATTAAAAAGTAGAGACTGTGAATTATAATTGAGGCAAATGCTTCTCAAGGTCAAATGAAAAGAGAGGAGCCTGAGATTTGAAAGAGATGATGTTAGTGTTACTGAACAGAGCTCTACAGCTCACGCACTTGGATATCAACTGTTACGCACATTGACCTCAATAGTTCAGAGTCACAGCACCACCGCTGACAAGAAGAAATACTCATACATAAATAAAAACATACATACATGCATACATACAAACAGACTACTGCTTAAGCTCTCCAGACAGTGATAGAAACTGAAACTGAAAATGTTTTTACTTGGCAGATGACAAAGAAGGAAGGAAGCTCGTTTCTACCCACACACACACACCCACACCCACAACAACACACACACACACCTCTCCTCTCTCTCTCTCTCTCTCTCACACACACACCCCCACACACACACAAACACAGTTTGTGTTTGTGTGAAAGGGGGATTCCTACAGACGACTGGGGGGACGGTACAGACCGTATTTTCTATTGCCCTACACCATCCCTACCCCTAAACCTTCCCCTCACAGGAGACTTTGTGCTATTTCAGATTTTCAATACACTCCATTCTGTGTGATTTATAAGCGTTTTGAAAAGTGAGGACATGGGGTAATGTCCTGAAAAGTAACCTTCTCCTTGTAATACCTATGTCACCTTTGTCATTATACAAATTGATGTACTCATTCGTCTCAAAAACGCACGCACGCACACACACACACACAAAACACACAAACACACACACACACACACACCCTCTCGCTCTCTCACACACACACACACACACACACAGCACACAGCCAACACCCTCACGCTCGGCTCGCACACCCACACACCCGCGACGACGCACTCACACACCACACCCCACACGCACACGCGCACACACACACAGAACGGTTGCGAGCTTCGGGTCTTTGGGTCCGGGGAATAAAAAAATGAAAAGGGTGTTGCACACTGTTTTAGCCTAAAATTACGTTGGGGTGGTCAGAATGGGAAGGGAACTGGGCTCTTGCTAGCTGGAAAAGGCGGATTGTGAGAAACTTAGAAGTGGATAATCGCATGGTAGAAACGGAGCGGCAGTGTAAGGAGCGCTAACGGCGGTGTGCACCATGCTGGGCAAAGGCAGGGGCTTAGTCAAACTAAAATCAAAAGCAGGACCCCTAAACGGCCGATTGGTGCTATTAGATCCCAACAGCTACAAGTTCATTAAAAAGGAGAGTGGGCCCTGGGTGTGTGTCAGGGGGGGTAAAGTATTTGAGTACATGTGGTTACTAGAGTTGTATTGAGCAGAGCTGGGGGGCGACTGGGCACGCAGAGCGGCAACGTGACGCGTCGACCGCTATATTGGAATACGATATCTACTCTTACGCAACTACATGGCAACTGACACAGCCCGCGGATGCATTACATGTGCCAGGGCACACTAACGTTCTCTTTGTCTGCTGGGGAAGAGGCGAGTCGCAGCGGCCAGAGACTGAAGCGACGGAGCTTGGGGGGGGGGGGCCGGGAAAAGAACGCAGACTATCAACAAATCCCAGCCGGGGGGACTGGGAGTGCAGGCACGCGCGCCAAAGCACGGGCGGCAGATACAGAACATGGGCGGCAGGTGGCACGGAGGAATGAGGGAGTCACGGGGGAAAAAAACAAAGGGGGGGCCGGGGGGGCCATTGGCAAAATATCCAAACAGTCTTGAAGAAGAAGACAGGGACGTGAGAAGCAAAGGACGGAGGGCGAGGGGCGGAAAACAGGAGAAAAGCTGCGTAGTGGGGGGGGGGGGGGGAAAACAAGGGAAAAAGAGCGGCCAGGGGGTAAAAAAAACCGCGGGCGTGGGGGTGCCGGGAAGATGCCCCGCTTGAGGGCTTGTCTGGGGCCTTTGTTTTGACCTATATGTCCTTACGTTTTGAGGGCTGGGCAGCGGGGGACGGCCGTCAGACAACCAAGGGAGAGTACGGGACCAGGAAGACGGCAAAGGGCCATGGCAAAGTACTGGAACGTAACTGGGGAGTCATGGCACAGGGATGGTCCTCCACTGTAAAAGGCCAGGACATGCACGCCGCAAGCTTTACGCTGGGGCAGGGGGACACTGAAAATAGGATGGAGCTCTTGATTTTGCTCTCAAAGAGCACCAGATTGATGCAGTGGAGGACTGTAAGATTTTCTCCCTGAGAGGGTTCGAGGGAAACACTGATGTGCAAACATCTGCTCCACCCAAAAAAAAGGTTTTTTTCCGAGAATGATCACACAATTAATATCAACACATCAGAATCTGTCAGAGTGACTCTGGGAATATGAGGTTATCTGCATGTTTCCATATCAGCACACACCCAGATCTCTTCTGCTCTGTATTTCATGGATAAGCTAAGTTGAATGCAGGGCTGCACTGTCTCCCTCTCTCTGCCGTCTGTCTGTGTTTGTGTGTGTGTGTGTGTCTTCAATCTCACAGATGCCCTCAAAGCTGCACTGCAGAAGATCGAATTGAGTTTGCAGTCAAGATAAAGGCACGTCTCACACAGCAAGCAACACAATCAAACACTTATTAATCACTGAATACACTGTAAGCATTCCAGTTTGTTTTTAAACAACTCATTGTAACTGGAATGTTGGAGCATTAATTATGACTGTAACGTTATAGTTTGCTGTGCTGCAGATTGCACTTTGACAGCTTTGTTGGCTGTAGCAGGACTGTATCAGTGTCGTCGCAGTGCTACAGAGTGGAAGAGCTTCAGTTTATTGAGTCTGATCTGTCAGGGCAGCTGTGTGTGTTTGTTTGTGAGTGAGTGAGTGGTTTGCCGTGTTATGATGTGTTTTTTAGACAATGAGGACATAAATGTTTTATAGATGACAAAGGTATACATATGTATTACAAGGGATAGGGGAACTGTTCAGACATTCCCCCATGGCCCACTTTCAAAACGCTATCAATCAACAGAATGAGTGTATTGAAAATCTGATAATACGCACAAAGTTCCTGTAAGTGGTGGGTTTAGGGGTAGGGGTTGTGTAGGCAATACATAATACGTCGTACAGTATAAAAACCATTACGCCCTATGTAGGAAATCCCACTTCACAAAACAAACTTGTGTGTACTGATCTGTGTTGTGTGTGTGTGTTTTGTGTTTGTCTGTGAGTGAGTGTGTGAGTTTGTCCATGTGTGTGTGAGTCCGTGTATGTGTGTGTGTCTGTGTGTATGTGTTTGTTTGTGAGTGTGTGTGTATGTGCCGCGGGGTGTGTGATTGTGTGTGTGTGTGTGAGTGAGTGTGTGTTTGTGAGTGAGTGTGTGTGTTTTTGTTTGTGTGTGAGTGTGTGTGTGCGTGCGTGCGTGTGGTGTGGAGTGTGTGTTTGTGTTTGTGTGTGTGTGATTGTCCGTGTATGTGTGTGAGTGCGTGCGTGTGTGTGTGTTTGTGTGTGTGAGTGCGTGCGTGTGTTTGTGAGTGTGTGTGTGTGTGTGAGAGTGTGTGAGTGTGTGTGTTTGTGAGAGTGTGTGTGTGTTTGTGAGTGTGTGTGTGTTTGTGAGTGAGTGTGTGTGTGTGATTAGTGGTGTTGAGTGCGTGGTCTGTTTTGGATTGTGTTTTGTGCGAGTGGTGTGTGTGGTGTGGTGTGTGGTTGGGGAGTGCGGGTGTGTGTGTGTGTGTGTGTCTGAGTCACAGCCTAAATGAATTCACTGAAGAGACTCAAGCCTTCCATCTGGATTTTTATGGGAAAACAACAAACAACAATCTTAATGAGGAAAATTATTTACATTTTTAGGTGAAATATTGTGGAATCACTCCCAGCCTTCACACATGAAGTGGTGTGGATGTGTTTAAGGACAAGTCACCTTTGTTTTTATAGTGGTTTGTACAATAGAGATTGTTTCTTGCAGCTTCACAGGATTAAACAGGAAAGTTAACTGAATCAATAACTGTTTTACATCCACCTATATTTAGCAAATTTTGGAATATCACATAAAAAAAATGCTGAATGGAAATGCAAAGATGCGCATAACTTCTAAAAATGTGCATTAAAAAAACACACATATTCCTTTAAATCGATGGCATGATTGCCTTCCCAAAAAACACGAGATAACATGACGGCATTTGCTTTTGCATTTCCTCTGCTACAAGTCATTTGTTTTGTAGGAGAAAAAAAAGGGCCATGGGATGAAAACAGTGCTTTGTTCTCAAATGTTTTATGTGCTATTGTTATTTTGCTCACAAGATAAATTCACATCTTTCAAAAATGAGACCATCCAAACTCTGCTATAAAGCAGCTGTATAAGACAATAGCATCATTATTCAGCTCCAGTGTTGATTCAGTTCAGTTTAATAACTGGGTCAATGTTGCAAAATTCATGAATTATGATTGAGTTTGATTCGGCTATAAAGCAGCTCTACAGAAGACAAGAGTTTCATCCTCCAGCTCAATTCAGCTCAAGTTTTGTTCTCATCACGTGGTGTCAGTGCAGTGGAATGATATTGCTGAATACTAAGTTTCTTTTAAACCCCAACTGAGCAAGCCAAGGTGGCAAGGTGGCAAAGAACCCAAACTCCATCGGGTTAATCACTTCCTGTTCTCTGTTGTTTGGCACCTGATAAAGGCATGTTTGGGCTGATATGCATTTGTGATTCTTGATATAAAGCAGCCCGCCAAATAAAGGCTTTTTAAATAATTTTTTTTTTTACTATAAATATTTTTTTGCTATAAGATCCACTTACAATTGCTATTTTTAAAATTGATTTTCATACTTTAGAAGGCTTGAAAAAAATGGTAGTATAAGCATTCTGTGATCACAATGAAGAAAGGGTGAAATTAGCCCAAAGCCAGGAAACAGGAAATGACATCACAGAGGGGACACCCCAGCACTCATGACAAGATCCGTTTGATTCTTAAAAATAATTTGACCTTTTTGTAGCATGGCAGGGTTAGTTCTGTGGCCTGTACCATGAAGCCGGTTTAGCTGGCTAGTCAGGTGTATTTTAGATTAGTCTGCAACGAGGCTCGGTTTTAGTTACCATAACTTACACTGCACAGCTACCCTTGTTCTGGGTAAGAGATCTCAAACTCCAACTGGACCAATCAGCTGTGAGGAAACTGACACAACTCTGATGCAATAAAGCCACTCCCCCACTGGCATGTGATTGGCTGTTCGTTACTGATGTCACACTTTCAAGTGCACACGCTCCAAACGTCACCGTACAGGCCTCAGGTCGTGATTAAAGAAGCATCTGTTTGAAAATAATGATTAAGATATGTGCTATCATGCATTCAAGGTTTAAAGAAAACATGCATGTAGAATTTAAATTGAAAAATATAGTTTTACATGGTACATGACTTATTCTGTCTAATAGTGCTTCTCATTGAAACCGCTGGCTCAAGAGAATATTCTCATTTACAGCTTTTTATTTTTTTAACTGAACCGAAAACTATGCATTATGATGCACAGTATCATTAGTAGCAGTAAACCAATATCTCATTCTGAAAATACTAATGTCTTTGGTGCCATCTAGTGAAAACCATGCCATTAAAATATTTACTAAATGACAAAGTGCAACATTTAAAAACTGCATTTGAGTTACAAAATATAACTCCATTGTAGAGTATGTATCCAAACAAGCAATCACTACAAATTTAAATCAACCAAAATAAAGGCGAATAAAAAGCACACACACAGGACGTCTGTTTTGCAGCTGAAGTGTGAAGACATCACATGGAAAAGAGGCAGCATTTAGGTTGCCAGCACAAAGCAATGCATCCGACTCCGGCCTGCCACATGCTCTTGTGAAACAAAGTGTGCACTGGAGCTGCTTGCAGCGTGTCTTGATATCTATCAGCTCTTTGTTGTGGCTTGTGCACGCCAGCATCAGCGGAAACCGTCTCAAGTAAGAACATGTGCTGCACTTTAGCAAGTCAGCAGCAGCGGCGATGGAAGCCCAAGCTTGATGAAACGTTCTCTCGGTGTCAGGAAGACGTCCAATCCGAAATACAGAGCACTTCAATCACACAAGCCAATGCAACTCAAAGAAGGGCACGCAAACTGTGTAAAAATTTATTTTGCATAATTTAAAATAATTTCACGGTTAGTTCATTTATACAATTTGTTTTGGTTATAAAAAGCCAGTTTTGACAAAAAAATCGAGTTCCCAGTGTATAAATGTAGTACCACATACCATAGACACACAGCCGCACTATTACTCTGAAAGATGAAACGGAAAGCAGTTCACGGTCACAATCGCTCGTCATTCACCACCGTCACACCTAATAGTGATATCAGCGTTTGCACAGATTTCATTTCCCTTACACAGCAACAACACTTACATGGAGTTTGGCAACTGAATTCAAAGTAAGGAATGATTCGAGACACTGTCCTGGTTTAACGACAGAAACAAACATTGCGAATGGTATCAGGTGCGACTCAAACGTTAACATGCACGCGTGTCCAGTTACTCCATAATACATCTTTGTTTTTTTCCAAAGGCACTCTTTGGCCAAGTTTGGCAGACAATTCAGAAAAAGCTAAAAACACACACAAAATTGACTGTTTCAGTTATTCAAACATTGGCTGTCTAGTCACAGGTTTCCACACCACACTGCCATTCAACGATGTCAGTTTTGCAAAAGGTTTAACCACGACTTCCAGTTCTGAAAGCTAATCACATATCAGCGGAGTAAAACATCACATCAAAACCCTGCACCTCACCGACCGGAAATCGTCTCGCATCTTAAAGGCTGATGTACGTTGAGATGAGGATACTGAAATACAGTGGCCAGTGCTGTTCGGGCCTCTTTTTGAACATGCAAAACCACAAATAAAACTCGTCGGTTAATAATAACATAAACCCAAACCACCGCCTTTGAATGAGACTTGTGCAATGATACGCTGAACTTCGCAGGGTTTGTACAGATTAGCATGTCTGCTGCTCAGTCTTTGGGTTGGGAAGACACATCAGCGTTTTGGTTTGCGAGGCGTTCACTAAAAACAAGCGACCAGTGACTCTCGTGGAGTGTTAAATACCGAGGCAGAACCGAACTGACATGGCGGCAGATAAGAGTAACTCTATGGTGAACTCCAGTAACCTGACTGACCATCTCTGAAGAGGAAAATATGTCCGATGCCTGAATCTGCCATCGCGACAAGAGTACTAACGCTTGTTTAGCAGCGGGACGCAGCCCTTATTAAACAGCACATAAGGCACGATTCTCAGGATGATGGGTTAATAAAACTTCAGGGTCACATTTAGCCCCAAAATCACAAGTAAGAAAATATATTTTGCTAGTTTGGTCCATTAAGACGTTTTGCATTTGTAAAATATAATTGGAAATGTACAACATTAGTTGAACTATAAATATATTTTAAAAATCAGTCATTGCGTCTGGGAGACATTTCTTTCTTGCATTGTGGGAAATTACCTTTTTTTTTTGCATTATTGGATCTTATTGCTCTTTAAAAAGATTTAATTTCTTTATGGAAAGTATCATTATTTTTTTCTTTTGATTTTGGAGTAAAATACAACCTGCAGTTTTCTATATGAAATTCACAATTGTATCAGTGCAACCCAAACAATCCATTTAACACAACCTGTCGAAATATTGCTGAACAGCTATGGATAAAACATTTGCATTTAAAAAAAAAAAATCATTTTGAAGGCACATCAAAGATTTGTCTGGGACATCTATAACCGTAAGTCTGATGTGTCGACCTCATTCAGTCTTCATTATATTGCACTTTATCTAAAAGCACAGGACGCCGCGAGTCAAGGCAGTAGAAATCCCTACAGGCTCCCGATGGACACGGACGATCCTTATCTTTCATTAAGTGGATCTGGCAACAAACTTATTAATCAACAACAAAAAACAGGCAAGCAACTTTAGACTGGTTTACAAGGGAATGAGACACGAAGAAGTCAGCGAAACCAAATCAGAAAGTCCTTAAAGAGCGAGAAAGTGAGATGAGACCAGGTTGGGCCCCTGTACATCTTGTTTATGAGTTCATCTTCGTCTCGGCCGACTATAAGAGCACACACTTCTTGGTATTCTTTTTGGTAACGGGGTAGAGCACGGCGCGCACGGCCTCCACAAACACCTCCCGCACTCCCTCCTGCAGCAATGCAGAGCACTCCAGGTACTTGACGGCGCCGATCTGCTTGGCCAGAGCGCCGCCCTGCTGGTGAGAGGTGGGCGCCAGGCCCTGCTCCTTCAGCTTCTTGACCGTCTCCGAATCCGTG
Source organism: Sinocyclocheilus anophthalmus (assembly GCA_018155175.1). Taxonomy (NCBI): domain Eukaryota; kingdom Metazoa; phylum Chordata; class Actinopteri; order Cypriniformes; family Cyprinidae; genus Sinocyclocheilus; species Sinocyclocheilus anophthalmus. Next base: position 28,348 of record JADLZN010002551.1, read on the forward strand.
CGCAGATCCCTCTTAGTGCCCACCAGCAGGATGGGAACGCTGGGGCAGTGGTGGGTCACCTCGGGGTGCCACTTGTGCCGCACGTTGGCGAAAGACGAGGGGCTGCCGATGGAGAAGCAGATGATGAAGACGTTGGTCTGCGGGTAGGAGAGCGTGCGCAGGCGGTCGTACTCCTCCTGCCCCGCCGTGTCCCACAGGTGTTTTTTTTTTTTTATGTTTGTCTTTTGAGGCTGACGTAATCTGTCCTTCCACTTCGGCTCTCTGAGCGCTGTGTTGTTCGAACACGGTGGGGATGTACTCCTCCTCGGGAAGGGTTGTTGGTGTAGGATATGAGGTAAGCACGTGTCTTTTCCCTCCCACTCTCCCCGCGTCCCCACCACCACACCCTCTATAGTCTGTCATTCTGCGTCTCACGGCAGTGGCACCTGCGGCCAAGAGCAGGCTTTGAGACAGAGCACGAAACAGACTGATGCATTCTGTACTCTCTTAAAGGTAAGTTCACCCAAAAATTATAATTAGCCCATGAAATTACCTCAAGTCATCCTAGTTTTATATGACTTTCTTCTTTCAGACGAAGATTAAAAATTGTCCTGGCTATTCCAATCTCTATCATTGCAGTCAGCGGCTCTGGTAGGCATCAGTCCAAAAGAAGTGAAATAAAGCGCATGCATCCATAATTTATGTCCCTCCACACGGCTCTGGGGGGTGAACAAAGGCCTCATGTAGCGAATCGATGCGTTTTTGTAAGAAAAATGTCCAATAGTGGGCCAACAGTGATACACGGAAGCAGCTCCGGGAGCATGACATATGAGTTCAGCGTTGCGCATGCGCCGGTGAGTCTCGTGAAAACCAACATTTGTTTACAGGAGCAAAGGAAGCGAGGTTTCCTTACTTTAGCAAAGGAAAATTTGTCTACTCTTGGCTTATATCGAAATCCTTACGAAATTTTTCTTTACAAATCCTTGTTTTTGTACTTCTAATTAGTGACCATTGTTTTATTTTGATCTCTCCGCTGCATTTCCGCATTCGTCACTTCGATTGGGCTGCATGTCACAACGCGACATCGATTTTCGCTACAGAGGCGTTTCATTGCAACCCCCTGGAGCAGTGTGAGGCACTTTTTATTATGGATGCATGCGCTTAATTTAACTTCTTTTGGACTGATGCATGCAACACCCGCTGAGTGGCACTAAACAGCTTGAAAGATCAAAGACAATTTTTAATATAACTCTGATTGGATTTGTCTGAAAGGAGGAAGTCATATACATCTAGGATGACTTGAGGGTGAGTAATTTATAGGCTAACTTTCATTTTTGTGTGAACTAACCCTTTAAAAAGTGAAAAGCACCATTTCTACCAAAACAGTTATTGTGACTATGATAAAAAAAAACTCATGTTATTTGGTATCAGCACTGTGTTGTCATAAAAAAAGATATTATCCCGAGTGCCGTGTTGAAAATCCTCCACCTTATTTGGCGTTTCAGGTCAAAAATGTCCAGCCTTTTAAACTGCTTGAAATCTCTCATTATGCTGCATTATCGTGAAATATTGGGCTCTATATTTTTGTCAACACATTTTCTTTAAATTGGCACAGGTTTTGTAGTTATTTATTTTTGGACCTGTGCTAATTGAAAGAAAATGTGTTGACAAAAAGATTGAACCCAATATTTGGTAAATAATATTGCATAATGAGATATAAGCTATTTTTTTGTAGGCTGGTCATTTTTGATTGGGAACACCACAAGTGTTATAAAGTGGGGGAAAAAAATCCCAAAAGCATACAATTATAAATAATGTTAGGAAGCTGTTACTACCTTATGTGAGCAAAGTCAGTATGTGTTAGTCTAATGTGATAACATTAACTAGCATTTTTTTTTTTTTAACATTTTATAAAAGAAAAGAAAATCCTCCCTGGGTCAAAATGACCAGAAAACAACATGAGGGTTCAGCAAAGTAACACAGATGTTCTGAAAGCTTTTTCAATATCACACATTAATTTCTTACAAACAATAAACGGAGTAAGTATGGCATTTCCTGCCAGAAACATGGTGATTAAGTTCTAACTTTAGATGTATTTGTGCTTTATTATGAAGAATTAATAGGAGGCGGTGATCTTGCGTCAAGATTTTTTAAGATTTGTAAAGTCTCTTCTGCTCATCAAGGCTGCATTTACTGGGCAGAAATACGAAAAACAAAAAACAGTAATATTGTGAAATATTATTGCAATTAAAATATTGGTTTTCTATTTTAATATACTTTAAACTGTAATGTATTTCTGTGATGCGCAGCTGTATTTTCAGCATCATTGCTCCAGTCTTCAGTGTCACATGATCTTCAGAAATCATTCTGATATGATTTATTATCAGTGCTGGAAACTGTTGCGCCGCTTAATATTTAATTTTATTTCTTATGGAACCTGTGATACTTTTTTCCAGGATTCTTTGATGTATAAAATAAATACAGTGCTTATTTAAAATAGAAATCTTTTCTAACAATATGTGCCAAGTCTTTAATATCACTTTTTCTCAATTTAACACATCCTTGCTGAATAAAAGCATTAATTTCTGAAATATGACTTTTTCTTTCTTTTTAATTAATTCTTTTCTTTTTTAACTTCCTATTCATCAAAGAATCCTGAAAAAAAGTATCACGGGTTCCAAACAAATATGAAGCAGCACAACTGTTTCCAGCACTGATAATAAATCAGCATATCATACCGATTTCTGAAAACCCTCAGGTGAGTGCAGTGTCACAATCTCTGTTATTGCGGAAGCTGCTAAAGCTAGCCGCTAGATTAGCTATCAAACACTTCATAAATTAGACAACAAGTCTCGTATTCATATTTAAGTCCTTTACTTAACATAACACATGCTATTAACGATGTGTTTATGTAATTTAACAAGGTACTTAATTATGGAAACAGCCTTTTCAGACTGCCACTGCTTAGCTGCTATTAGCGGCGACTGTCCAAACACCCGTCTACACTTCACACGACGCTAAAGCACAACTTACCCGTTATAATCATCAAAACATTACTATAATCAGTAGTTTACTGTACATTGCAATTACGGTTCTTATCGTTGTTACGGGTAACACTGTTTTTGGTTTCACTAACGTTACTGTAGTGCGTGTAAGGATGCTTTGCTAATGTATGTAAAACAGTCACGCCACGAACGCACTTTTCCATATAATAATAATAATAATAATAACCGCAGGCTGCAGCGTGAGCGCTTCAGTCACACATTATCAGACGCGCCCAATGACAAGTATTTCCTGTATTTCTTTCACACCCCTAACTCGTGTTTTACACAGAACACGGACACCAGAGCAAACACGAGTCTTCATGTAAGCCATAACGCGAAGATAAAACTTATGAAACGAGTTTTTAGCCGTGCTCACCGCCTCTGAAGTCCTCGCGCCTCTCCGACCACTGCTCAATCCCGCGTCCGCGCAGACTCTGATCCGCCGGAAGTCGCAGCAGCTCCGCTTCAAAATAAAAGTCCTTTCTTTCTCTCGCGACAACCTCCGCGGCTCAGGTTTGCGACAAACTGGATAACGCTCATCTTCATTAATTATTAAAAAGGACCGCCCAATCTGGAGACCGCAGTAATAATATTTTTCACTGTAAACACGGATTTGTTTTCATGCTTAGATGCGAGATATAAACTGTGTGAAGAAATGTCCAAACGGTGAGATATAAACTCGTATACTAAAAAAAAAAATTCAATTGTAATATAAACTCAGTGGAATAAAGTTTATTCCGTGACAAAAAAATAAATTGCAAGAAAGTCGAAATTCTGTTTACAACTCTACCAGAAGAATCAACTGAAGTTAAGAATTGTAGGCATACTAGTATCATAAAATTAAATGTTCAAAAATTATAAACAATTATTTTAAAATGGCAACTGTATTATTACAAGTCATATATTTTTGAGTTATGAATTATTATATTGCATGCAAATATGTCGTTTATATTTAAAATATTAACTTAAAACCTCAAGGAGTACTTAAAGCAAATATTTTGCTGACAAAAAGGGTTAATTTAACCTGTGCTTCTCTCCGACGCCAACTGATTACAGAGAGCAAATCATTTAGATCATAACCCACACAGTTACATTAGCAAGAAGCAGAAGAAATGCAGTTATGATCCTGGAGATCCTCCGACACAGAGACACTCAAAACAGAGTTCATCTGGAAAACACACATATGAGTTCAAACACAATTTTATTATAAAAGACTGCACTGGAACTTTACTCTCTTTAAGCCCATTAAATCATTAGATTCCAACATTTCACATCTTCAACAGACATCGGCCTTTGCACAGAGAGGCAGAAAAAGAAAAGCAGAGAGGAGATTGGGATTGTTATGAGACAATCATAACATCACTGATTTAAATAAAGCCAGCTGAAATCACTAGTAAAGGTAGATCAGATTAATTCACCTCACCTGCCCTGTACAGTGTACTTTAAACAAGGACACGGAGCCGTATTGTTGTAGAGGTGCGCTCTATATAAACCTGCTTGATTTCCAATGCTGGTACGATCAGCCAAATTATAATCAATTCCACATCATATTGTTGATTTATCTTTCATAGTTTCATCCTCTCAGCGCAAACATGTGCACAAGCTTACAAGATGGACAGAACAGATACTATGTCATTTAAATAAGAAACATCGGTGTCTTGAAACAAAGAAGTCCTGCTTTTATAAACACTCGCTGCAGATATAGACATCCTGAAGCCGTTCAGCCACACATTCAGCCTCATTCATTCCCCCCCCCAAAAAAAAACACACTTATCGAAGACACCTTGAGAAGGTCACACCACACGGTGCCCGCAGGCAGGAATGCATGTCTGAATGGCTCGAGGCACACGCTCACCTTAAACCCCAGATCAAACGCTTGCACAGTTCGCTTCAAGACCGATGCAGATTATATCCAGCAGACACAATGAATGAATTTGAACTCCTAGACATTAAGGGAGGTGGATGAGGAGCCGTGACGATATTGTTTTGTAGCCAAAAACACAGTATGTGTGAAAATAAGGTGTATGCGCCGCTCAGGGAAACACAATCATGTTCCCAAACCATTCAGTCCATATCAAACGCTCAGGATTTACTGCTGGCCCTCCTTCTTCTCTCCTGTTTCTCCTCCGGAGCCGGAGCCGCCGCTGCCTTCCCTCTCCGACGCCATCTGACAAACACAAGCACAGTCAATATTACTCCAGTCATCAGGGGACAGACTGCACACAAATAATGTTACAATGCATCAAGTGTACAAGATACAGTATTTCAGGTCAAATTCAGACAATGCTTCTACATAACCTACGTGTGTGACCCTGGAGCACAAAACCAGTCTTAAGCGCGAATTTTTCAGAATAAATAATCTTTCCATTGATGTATGGTTTGTTAGGATCGGACAATATTTGGACGAAATACAACTATTTGAAAATCTGGAATCTGATCTAAATATTGAGAAAATCATCTTTAAAGTTGTCCAAATGCAGCAATGCATATTACTAATCAAATTAAGTTTTGATATATTTACGGTAGGAAATTTACTAAATGTCTTCATGGAACATGATCTTTCCTTAATATCCTAATGATTTTTGGCATAAAAGAAAAATCATACAATGTATTGTTGGCTATTGCTACAAATATACCCCAGCGACTTAAGATTGCTTTTGTGCTGCAGGGTCACATGTTTTACTAAACTTTATCGCTATTAAATGTCTTTATTATTAATACTACTACCACCACTATTATATTATACAACTGCAATGCTCATCCCAAACCGTCCTTCGGATGAGACGTTAAACAAGGTCCTGACTCTCTGTTAGGGGTGTTGAAATTAACCCATGCATCGTGATGCGAATGATTCTGCATCGATGCAGTGATAGCCCATAATCCATTAAAGCCTACTGAGGTCATTCGCATACGCACTTGTCACGAGAGTATTAAAAAAAAAATGCACCCACTATTTTTAAATCCGAGATCAGGGAACATTTGGGAAAAACCAAGCTTGACAGTAAGTGCATCCACCCGCCGTTATTTCAGTGTTTTACTTTAAATGTGCTTTCATTGATGCTGTTTGGTGTGCAGCGCGTATTAGATGCACGAATCTCACATACAGAGACTTTCACGTATGCTTTGTGTGTGTTTGTCCTGAAGCTGGATCGCGGCTGCGGTTAATGCATCTCTGAATACTTTAATGACAGGAAATTGATGTAAACACAGTCATGCTTTCAGAGCAGGACAAAGCATCTGATATGTGGAAACAGACTGCATTCACACTAATGCACAGATCTATTAAAGCTGCCACTGTCTATGATCTCATCAGTAATAATGCGGAGGGAAAAAAATAAATAAAAACCATAACTATGATCGTCTGTAAACCTTCGGACACTCAAAGCACTCTCAGATACTGAAAGTACTTTTTGTTTATCACTTGTAATTGCCTTTCTCCCCTTTATTACTTTAGATTTGCTTGCATGTTTTGAAGCTACATTTATTTGGTTAAGTTCGAACCAAACGTGTTGATTTATTACTAATTTGTAATTATTTTAAAAAGTAGCCTGCTTATATAATTTAATAAAAATGCACAAAATAAATTGGATATAATAGTGATAGAAAAGTGCTATATAAATGTAATGAATTATTAATATTGTTATTAACTGTAATGCTCTTTCAAAACAGTCCACTGTTTGACAGCAAGAGCTCAATGTTTGGATCAATATAAACAATGCAGTGCATTTCTTCCATAATTAAAAGCACATGAAATGTCCTGAAAGCTCGTCAGAAGGCAAAATATGAGCAGGTCAAACTAAGCTCAAAAGCTTCGGCAGCTCTTAATCAGAAAGCAATGTTAAAAAGGGGGTTACTAGAGTAAAACGAGTGAACTGACCTTCTTGTATGCCATCTCGAAGAGTTTGAGCGAGGCCTGCTGCAGGTTTGTGGCCGCTTGTTTGATGTTTTCTCCCGTCTCGGCATCCTTCCGTGAGAGCAGCTCTCGCACTTTAGCCATCTCCTCCTTTAGTTTGTTACACTGCAGAGAGAGATTACAAACATTCACACTCTAAAACACCTCTAAAACACCGGCGTTTGAGCTCCTCAGACAGCAGTCAGACCTCATCGGCAGGCAGCTGATCCTTAAACTCCTCCATCTTTGACTCGGTGTCGTGAACGATGCCCTCGGCCATGTTAACTGCTTCCACGCGATCCTTTAAACCAAGATCAATCAGTTCAGACACTGCAACAGGTTTTAAGGTGCGACAAATAAGACCACGTCTAATGTGGTTTCAAATAGTGACATCGCATATTAGCAGAACTGTGATTCTGAATCATTTGTGACCCTGGAGCACAAAACCAGTCTTAAGCGTCAATTTTTCGGAATAAATACGCTTTCCATGATGTAGGTTGTTAGAACTTCGGACCAGATATTGTCGGAGATAACAACTATTTGAAAATCTGGAATCTGAGGGAGCAAAAAAAAACTAAATATTGAGAAAATCATCTTTAGAGTTGTCCAAATGAAGTTCTTAGCAATGCATATTACGAATCAAAAATTAAGTTGATATATTTACAGTAGGAAATTTACAAAATATCTTCATGAAACAGATTTTATAATATCTAAGATTTTTGTCATAAAAGAAAAATAAATAATTTTGACCCATACTATGTATTGTTGGCTACTGCTACAAATATACCCCAGCGACTTAAGACTGCTTTTGTGCTCCAGGGTCATAGTTCCAGCGAGACAGAAGCGAGAGCTACCTTCCGCTCCGTCCCCTCGGTAATTGTCTCAGCGTCTTGATCATGTTTTCAATGTCATCTTTGCTGAGTCCACCAGACGACTGGATGACAACTGAAACGAAAATCATAAATATTGAGATGAATGTATTTTTCATAAAGACAACTTAAACGCAATTTTTTGCGGACGTAAAGTGGACAATTGATTACTAGACGAGCGGGAGCGCGAGATCTGAAATGTGAGATTGCAGTGGACATGTTTGAAAATCTTTCAAAGATGTTGTAATTTGCAGTCATATGGCATTACTGCAGTAACTCAACAATCAGGGTAGCCCTAAAGCCATGATCTAAGACCATTTGTCTTGGGAGAAGCTAGTTCACATACCCTCAATAACACAGGTCAAAGTAATTTCGAAGTTATATTTTTAGTGAAAGATTAAAAAAAAAAAAAATTTTTTTAAAAAGTGTGTGGAGTTCCTTTGGGAACAACATGCATCATTGATTTTGACTGATTTTTGTCTCACTCTGCTGTTCTCGGCCGGTGCCCTTGTCTTTAGCGGAGACGTGCACGATCCCGTTAGCGTCGATATCAAAGGTGACTTCAATCTGAGGAACACCACGAGGAGCCGGAGGCATGCCGACCTGTTCAGCACATAAACACAACATCTATGAACACACCGGATATGAAAAAACACGTTTATAGTCTTCTCTAGCATGCTTCCTAATCTAGATGTCTAATAAACTTAGCACTGCGTATTATGAGTGTTGCTGGATCTTTGTGCCTCTTCTGTAAGTCTGGATAAAAACATCTGCTAAATGCATACATGTAAAGGTGCATGTGAATGTTTTGTACCAGGGTGAACTGTCCCAGAGTCTTGTTGTCTGCAGCCATCTCTCGCTCTCCCTGACAAACCTTGATCTCTACTTGAGTCTGTCCATCAGCAGCGGTGGAGAAAACCTGAGAAGCACATCAACCAAAGTTCATATCAGTCCATATGGACACATTAGAGCAGAGCAACACCGCTTCGAAAAAATGACAAAAAATGTTTACCAACATGTGACCCTGGAGCAAAAAACCAGTCATAAGTGTCAATTTTTTTAAATTGCATCATCTGATGCAATTGTCTTTATGCAACATCTGAAAGCTGAATAAATAAGCTTTCCATTGATGTATGGTTTGTTAGGATAGGACAATATTTGGCTGAGACAACTATTTGAAAATCTGGAATCTGAGGATGCAAAAAAAAATCTAAATATTGAGAAAATCAGCTTTAAAGTTGTCCAAATGAAGTTCTTAGCAATGCATATTACTAATCAAAATTTAAGTTTTGATATATTTAAAGTAGGAAATTTACTAAATATCTTCATGGAACATTATCTTTAATATCCTAATGATTTTTGGCATAAAAGAACAATTTTGACCCATACAATGTATTGTTGGCTATTGCTACAAATATACCCCAGCGACTTAAGACTGCTTTTGTGCTCCAGGCTCACATATCTTATATTGGGTCATTGATATGTACCAATATTGTTATTTTAAACAGCATTTTTTACCTACATAGGTTTATTAAAGTGATATCACCTAAAATTAAATCACTTAGGCTACTATGTTCAAAGAATGCGTTTCAAATATGAAACCGTTTTGTGCGTTTGATATGACATAAGGGTGTCTTTCAAAAAGATTCATAAGAGAAGAGGCTGTTTTTCTGTTAATTAAATCTGTGTATAATCACATACTAACACTGATCCAATGCACATAAAGCACATCAATTATGGTCGACAGAAGCTCACAGGTGCCTGCTTAGTGCAGAGGAACCAATAAGGTTTGTTTTCATGTACCAAACAACTTCAGTCAATCTGCTGACCATATGTGAAGAGATCCATTTATGTGTGCTGATCAACACTTATATGTGAATAAAGATCATGTCGCTTCAGAAGATTTGATTTAAACCGCTTGATTCTATAAATCATGTTTACGATGTCTTTATTAACTTTCTGAAGCATCAAAGTTGGGGTGAAACAGACAGAAGTCTCTCAGGGTTTCAAAGAAGGTGTGAACTAACCCTTAAAAAATAAAGATAAACTGTTGATTCAGAGCTCGAAGATGACAGCGATACTGAAAGCCATGTCTGATAGTAAAGCTAAATTCAGCCACGATGCAAGGAGGAAGACAAGGTTTGAGCACGAAGTGCTTCAGAAGCTTACCTGGCTCTTCTTGGTGGGGATGGTTGTGTTTCTGTTGATGAGTTTGGTGAAGACTCCTCCCAGAGTCTCGATGCCGAGAGACAGAGGAGTGACATCCAGCAGCAGCACGTCGGTCACGTCTCCGGCCAGAACGCCTCCCTGGATGGCCGCTCCGATGGCCACGGCTTCATCTGGGTTCACAGACTTACTGGGAGCACGACCGAACAGATCCTGGACCGTCTGCTGGACCTGAGGACGCACACGTGCAGGAATCAAGACGCTTCAGGACAGTAGACGGATCGGGCCTCTGCCATGTCCTCACGAAAGTTAATCATTTGCACGTGTTTTTAAAGCTTTGTCAATTTAAAAGCATGAAAAGCACACAAAGCACGAGAGACAAGAGAACTCCATTCAGCACTCGCGTTCTTCTTGCACTATAACGGACAAACACACCTTGCCAATTTGAACATTAAAGCGATTTTAACGCATTCAAGCACAAGATGATGTGAATAACTTAGTCACTCAGTGTGTTCTGTGTGCACAGCGCAAGCCCCGTATGGAGTGACAAACAAATACATACAATATATTAGACCCATAAATTGTGTTTAAAGTGACCGCGCCTAATTTATCAGCTGCTGTTGGTGTCCTTATAAAGCAATAAGCCGTGGTTTACAGTGAATTTATAACAGCTAAGGGGCGAAGCGGAGTGCCTAAAACGCCCTTAGCTGTTATAAATTCACTGAAAACCACGGCTTCACGGGATTTATTGCTTTTATAAAACGGTTATTCCATATGCGTAGTAAGGTTTTACAAAATAAAACCGCAAATAGTGTAATATTAATAAAAACAGTATTCTTCCACCAAACAATGTAGTTCCTCAGAAACGGTTGTGGTTGTAACAAAGTGGTTGCAGAGCAACAGACAAACGTAAACAAAGGTGTATGTTACATTGTAGAGTAATTTACAACAGCTTCGAACATGGCTCAGCCAATCAGAATCAAGCACCGGAACTCTCCGTTTTATAAATGTTAACAATGAGCTTAATGCTTAATATATATTTAATTTATACAGTGAAGAATATGCAATGTTATTTTACATTTAAGTTTAACTTCTGTACTTCTAAAAATCTCAAGCATCTTTAATTTGTATCATCGTTGTGTTTATTTGTGCGGTTGCTTGTAATTTGTTCATTTGTTCTTATTTACTGACTGTTCATGTCTTTAATAAGGTTTGAACTTTATATTTGTCAGGCTAGCATTTCTTGCTGTGGTACTGAAATTGGAATGGAGAATTGTAAATATAAGCTTATTTATTAGAATAAAAGATACCATGGGTCAAAAACAATGATAAAATTTTTTGTGGCATGGCCAGTGAAAATATTGACAAGGCAAGTAAAAAATTGAACCACTGGCCCGACTGGACCAGTTGAAACCTTTCGGTTACCTTCGGCATGCGGCTCATTCCTCCCACCAGCAGCACTTCTCCAATGTCACTCTTGGAGACCTCTGCGTCCTGCATGGCCTTCTGACAGGGTGCCACGGTCCTGCGGATCAGATCCGCCACGATGCTCTCGAACTGAGCGCGGGTCAGCTTCATGTTCAGGTGTTTGGGGCCAGAGGCGTCCATCGTCAGGTACGGCAGGTTGATGTCCGTCTGTGTGCAGAGATATTACGATACGGTTTCTTAAACTCACCAACATCCACACTCTAAACCAGCAATAACCACTGCATCCTGAAATCTCAAAAACCTGACAAACATACTCATCATAACATGCTGGTATTATATACACATCTCGATATTTTATGGGATTTTATCGATAACGATTACTTATGACGATATGCGGTGGTATGGTGATGTACCTTAAAGGGGGGGGGGGGGGGAACTGCGAAGACAGTTGACTCCTAAAGTTTTTAATATTCTACATATTCTGTGTGGTGGGCAGTTCACACTGAGAGAAATGATCTTTCCATAAGTTAAACTATTTAAATGTCTATGGCATTTTTAGCTTTATAAAGCCATTTTTGTCTAAGAGTGTCCCATAATCTTTTGAGTGAAATTCTTACATTTGCAATCAGGAATTAGGAAAAAAGACATTTTTTTTTTTTTTTTTTTTTTTTTGTAGGCTGTTACAGAGCAAATTAAAATCAACACAGAAGTTGCATCTGAAGTGGCATTTAGATGCATTTACACACTGTTTAATGCAGGACATGAATGCTTTGGCCTGCAGTTACAAATGCAAAAATAATGTTTTGATATATTAAACAAAACATTGAATACTGATATTTGAAATAATTAAAAAAATGAAAAGATACTTTAAATGTGAAATGAAAACCACCAGTAGGCACCCAGTACAGCAGGTGGCAGCAAATCACTGTTAATAAGCGAGTCATTGCTATTGAACCGAATCATTTAAACAGTTGATTCATTCAGGAACGAATCACTGTCATGTTGCTCAGAGAAGCAAAACAGCGCTGTGGCTATGTTTGGAATTTGTGGGGGGGGAAGAATCAAGAGCAAAAACAGGCAATATGGTGTCTAAAACGTAAGTCTCTTAACTTCGTTTATTGAAGTGTTGTAAAAAATCAATATAATTTGTAATCATGGTAATATTTGGCGATAAACGGCACTCTGTGTGAAATTTAATAACTATATGAAGTGGTATAAACATAAATGTTCTGCCATCATGTCTTGAATTTATGATCATTCTAAATGCATTTTAATAGCCTGAAACATGCAGTGAAAGACGCACTGTAAAACGGCCACAAGTTAGATCAAGTGAGGTACCCTGAGGGCGCTCTGTAGATGGTGTTTGAAATGGTTTTTGCATTAAAATATACTCGATAATGTTGAATCGCACATCGTTAAAACAACAATTAGATATTATCGCAGACGATATATATCGAACACCACTAATTAGTATAAATTAGTTTATATTTATATTAAAATTATTATATATTATATTTAAAAAAAATTTATTACAAATTAGCCTGGACATTATACTGGTCTATCAATCAAGCACGCCTTTCTTGCTGGAATAACAGAGGTGGCATTTCCTTCTGTCAATTCCAAAATCAAAAGCATAATCTGTTGCCTAAAAATATAGATTCACTAATAAGTAAATATGGCACCTTTCAATCAGGTTAATATCAGGTTTGACGTGTTCAGACTGGTGTCGTGTTTTATTCTCCATTCAAAAACATCACCGACTGATTTGAGTGCTTCAGTGGAAGAGAAGATGAATTTGACTTAAAGAGACAGTTCACCCCCCAAAAAACAAAAACAAACAAATGTTGTCATTTACTCACTCTCGTCTCATCCGTTTGACTTTTTCTTCTGATGCAACATAAAAGACGATTCGTTTTTTTTTGTCCATTCTTCAAAATATATTTCATGCTCCACAGAAGAAAGTCATACAGGTCTGTAACACCATAAGGGAGAGTTAATGATGACAATTCTTGTTTTTGAGTGGACTGTCCCTTTAAATTCCACTCTGTTCCTCACACAAAGTCACATGACTTCAGAAGAGTTGGAATATAATGTTAAAATAGAGATGGCTGTGAATGCTCCTAATACAAAGGTATGATTTTTCCATATTTATAAATGGCCTTACTAAAAATGCTGCGTCTTAAAATACATGTATTTCATGCAAGGGTTGCTTTAAACAGCACAGCACGAGCTAGTAGCACCATCTAGTGGCCATGTGTAGGAAAACACCTCGGCGGAAAATTTACTAATGCCAAGTGGCCAATATCACGTAGTATGTTACTCACTTTATTACCTGTTAACTTTTAATTAATTTTTACAATGCATGGTCGTGAAAATGCAATAATGCTTAGTGTGACTAACACAACGCACAGGTTGCGATGTAATCACATAAATGTTTAGTGTGAAGTGCTCCTGATCTCTCAGTGTCTTGCAGCGGCTCCACACAATCTCCATCTCTGGGTCACTTATAACAGATCTCTTCAACCCTGTTCCTGGAGACCCACGCCCACCACGTACTCACCTGCAGAGAGGAAGACAGCTCACACTTGGCCTTCTCAGCAGCCTCTCTCACCCGCTGCAGAGCCATGGTGTCTTTGGTCAGATCCACTCCAGACTGCAACGACACACGAAACCACATCAGATCAGCTCACCACAGCATTTGACATCTAGATGCAACGTTGAAAATCCCGCAAAGCATTCATATGGTCCTCAACTAATGCGTTTTAAGAGCAACTAATCAATCACGTCAAAGCCTACAGCACCTGACAGCAGCTAATGATTGAACCCGACTGCATTAATGAGGTAGAATTAAGTAGTCATATAAATTACCCAAACATCTAAGCAAGTTTTGCTGCCAGCTGAAGAAAAGTTTCAAAGGCGGCAAATGCATTCCAAATGAACAAATCTGTTCAAATGTATTTATTACCAATAACCCACTGCGGTCCATTTATCAACAGTCTTGCATACTTCAGTTTTTACATTCTATAATGAGGGGTGCATCGATAATCTTTTGGCCAATTCTGTGGAAACTCAACTTTTTTATAAATCGATCGATTAAATTGATATGTAATTGCTATCACTCTCTTGTTCTCAAGCACATCACTGCTGCATTTGATCTCATGCAGTTCACAATGATCTCAGATAGTAACAACACAACTGTTAAATGTAACTTTAGTATTTTACAGTTTGTAAATTGTCTGAAATTTTACATTTTAATGAAGCATATTAACTTGAGCTGAAAGATGGGGGTTTCATGAGCCTTTACTATTAAACATCAATGATGGTTAGCGGCTGATCTTAGTGTTCAAATATATCAGTGATCGCTACTGGCCTCAAATTTGCTGATCGGTGAAGCAACACTAATAAGAGACACACACACACACGTTTGGTTTTTTTGGGAGGACGGACACAAACCTCTCTCTTGAACTCCTTCACTATATGTCTGAGGAGATGCTGGTCGAAATCTTCTCCGCCCAAGAACGTGTCTCCATTGGTGGATTTCACCTCGAAAACTCCCTTCTGGATCTCCAGGACAGAGATATCGAACGTCCCACCGCCGAGATCATACACAGCGATTCTGGGAAGACCACAGTGAAGTCAAAGCACATAGGAAGTAGATTCATGTCAAACAATATTCAATAAGACTTCAGTATACAGACTTTTCAGTTGATTTCATTGCATTTTTTTTAACTAAATGCACACCATTTGACATCAGTCATGAGCAACTAGAATGTTTTAAAGACACAGGGCTCCTAAACGGCTGCATTCTGCAAACTTTTTTCCAGTGTGTGACTAAATTTTGTTAGAGTCTGCACTGCTTCCGCTACAAATTTGTCCAACTGATTTGGATTTATGAATTCACTGTAATAAAACTAATGGCAACTATGGTAGTGTGATAAATGTGGGACTCAAACCAGTCAGAATAAATTTTACCCTATTAAAAAAAATGACGTTGTTACAGTTTTTCCCTACGTTTTTGTTCATGTAAATAATCTATCTCTCAGGTGCAGGACATGGAAAGTTTGAGGGAAAAAAAAAAAAATTCAACTAAAGCTGTAAAATATACCTGAGGTTGAAATTTGCCGATTTGTATACAAACACTTAAAATATACTCAAAGGTTTTGTAATATTAAAGTTATAATACTAACTTTAACTTACATAATTATATTTCTACTCTAATTCGTTTTTTTGAAATGTAAACATTTAAATGGTGGCTGTCACAAAAACTTAGCAGATTTATTCAAACCAATTATATATTGAAGAACCGTAAAAAATTATAGTGAATATGTTATCCGGTGCATATTTAGCAAAAAGCTCCTCTCTAGAGTTAATTGAAAACGTGACGCATTGTTTACAAGCGATTGTCATCTTTCCGCATTTTAAAAACACTGATTGAGCAATAACATGAGACAGGAGACGGGTTTAACACCTTCGGATGTTCATTCATGTTTATTTCCCGCTGTAACTGCTGTTAAAGCAGAGGAGACGATCTGTTCACAGCGATCGGTCACTCCACATTAAACAGCGCCAAAATGCCATTTAATATTTGAATATTGCAATAAAATGGACAGAATTTGAAATCTGAGACTTTGTTTCATATCAAAAGTAACACTTTATTGGATGGGAGCCGCGCTACAATGTTCCATTCATTATCTGACAGGCGAGACGAATCGATTATTGAGATTTATGAATCGATATGGTTTCATAAAAATGAGAATCGATTAAAATCGAGAAATCTATATTTTTTTTTACCCAGCCCTACTAGTATCTAATACTCACATTTTGTCCTGAGTCTTTTCCAGTCCGTAGGCTAAAGCAGCAGCCGTCGGCTCGTTAATAACACGAAGCACATTCAAACCAGCAATCTGTCCGGCGTCCTTGGTTGCCTATAAACACACCAGATATTAAAGTCAATTATAAACAAATATTAAAGATAGATCCCTCAAAGCTGGTTCACAATGTTCTCAACATGAGCGAATAATGAGACCCGTCAGATGCACAGAGAGATGGGTTAATCTAGTAGAATGAGAAATCTGTGTCACACCTGTCTCTGAGAGTCGTTGAAGTAAGCAGGTACGGTAATAACAGCGTTCTTCACCGCATGACCCAGGTAGTTCTCTGAAAACAGACAAGCAGTGGTTTGATGGAGCTTATGATCATGTGTAGGGGTGGCGATATACTGGTTAACCTGGTAGAGATCAGGGGTGGGAGAAAAAATAGATTCTCCGATGCATCGCGATTCTGAGCTTGGTTTTTTTTCCCCGCAAATGGCACGTGTGCGCGCTAGAGATGCGGCGGGCTTCATTGCACAGAATTAACGCTTTGAGACACGTGCGCATTGCTTGATAGTGCCCTGGTTCCACCCGCCGTGTTTTACTTTAGATATGCATTCATGCCATTTGGAATGCAGTACTATTAGATGCACAAAACTCACGCACTGACAGACTTTCATGTACGCTTCGTGTTTTGTTGTCCTGAAGCTCGATCGCGGCTGCGGTTATACGCACTTGTATATGCTTTTATATGAAATTGATGTGTAAACAGTCAGTTACGTTTTCAGAGCAGGACAGAACATCTGATATATCGAAATAGATCTGTGCATTAGTGTGAATGCAGCCTGTTAAAGCTGCTGCGGTCTATGATCTCATAATCAAATGGCAATAATGCGGTTAGGAAATAGGAAAGGAAAGGGAAAAAAAGCAAAAACCCCACTAACTAGCCAACATGTGACTGTAAACTTCGGATACAGAGAACACGATTTTAAATAAAGTATTGTTTTGAAAAACGTTAGATCTGCTATAATAATAAAAAAAAAAAAAAAGCAGTCAATTGCCGAAATTAGAATTTGATTATATAAAACTATGAAATTGTTAGCAATGATGCAAGTAATATTGAAAATGTGACGCATCGTGATACTGAGTTGATAACGATAACCGTAAAATTTGAATGAATCGTGAAGATTCCCACCCCTATTGTTTAAAACGGCGAGTACTGACTTACAGAGAATTCAACTATAAACAAAAAGCATTAGAAAACTGCGTATGTGTTGTACAAGTTGCCACGACAATTTATTACTTAGGGAAAAAAGACGATCAAGAAATCGTCTCTTGGAAATCGGATCAGTGAGTGCATTAAAGATTCCCACATCTGTCAGAGATTGTGGACTATTGTCTTGCTGTCGACGGGTAGACAACCAACACACACACACACACAAACACGCGTATGTTGCTGTGCGTGCAACAGGTCACAAAACGTATCGTTTGCAGTAGTTTTTGTTTGTTTCAGGCATTGACGGTTTAAAACAGTGATTTAAGCCGTTGCAATGCAATCAGCAGTGAAAGAGAACTGTGCAGGAGAGTTGAACAGTTATTTTTGCCGCTTTAGCTCTAGAAAACTAGGAAACACGTTTTAAATTAAACACGTGCATGGTCGTCAAAATGCCCGTCTCGCAAGTATCCTCGTATAAAAACAGTAAATTCGGTCCTTAGTGTGAAAAGCAAAACAAGCCGAGAAAGAGAACATGCGTGAATACAGTATAAAGGACACGTTGTCAGCTCTTAAAGTTGTACAGCAGTCTATATAGTCCTGACTGTCGTCATTCATGTCACAATAACAACAAGAGAAATATCTCGTGTCTGCTGACGCTAAATCACTTTGAAAACGTTAATAAGAATATGGCAATTGTTTATCATTTTGATTACTGTATACAATTAGTGTAGGCATTCTCTTCATTTGTTCTACCTGTAGTTTGTTCTATGCTTGTAATTAGTTTCTTATTTAAGGCTGACTGTTTACTGTTCAGTGGCTTAGTTTTGTTTTTTAAAAGGTAGTATTAGTTGTGATCCACTGGCCGGGTCACTGCATGACCACATCAATTTCCATGACATTCTTTGTTCTACACAAAGACCTTATTCATTAGCCAAAACAACTATACGTGCACTCCATAGTTTATAAGTATATTGTATTGTGATATTAAGCCACCAGCTTTTGGTTCATATTGTCGACCCCTAATTCATTTGTTTGAATGTATTCTTCATGAAGACGCGATTGACCGTGCCCCGGTCGTCCTTCATCTCATGAGGATAAAAGCTTCTCAGCCTGACTGGGTTTACGCCTTACCGTTGGGCTTCCAAGGCCATGGGCGTCTAGTGACGCACGCCGATCGAAGGGCACATTTTTCCTGTTCGTCTCGCAGAAAGATCATCACTTGAAATAAAACACCATATAACAACTTAACTGGTAGTACGGGGTTGAGAATTTGCAAATCAGGAGTTTACAATCTTTTCGAACTTTCTGTAGCTCTTATCCATGAGCGGTTCCAATCAGGCGTTTAGTAGCATAGCAGCAGTGCTTGTTGGGGTTCGGTGACAGCCGCGGCGTTTGGCGGCATTCCACGAGCCCTCTTGCATCAGCCTTGTGAGGCCACACTGACGGCGTCGTCCCTCGCTCCCTCGGAGTTCTCCAGCAACGTTATCATCACAACCCTCAATCCACAATCAGCATTCCTCACTACAAGCGAGATTGTTCAGCCGACAGTATGTAGTGATGGCTGACAACTAGGGCTGGGACCAATACAAAAAAAAAACAAAGTCGGATGCATCACGATTCTTGTGGATGATCTGAGATTTTCGGAACGCATCGTTGATTCAGAGCTAGATTTCACAGCAGATGGCGTTAGGCTCGATTTTAACCACACACTCAAATGATGCGTGAAGAAGAGCGCTTGTGCTTCGTGGCTGAGTAATGCTCAAGTGTTTATTACTTGCACATCGGCTGTATGATGCAAGATAAGGTAAACACAGCCCACGTGAACTCCTTGTAAATTCGATCTAATACGTTTCAGAACTTTATGAAGCATATTTAGGTCGAGAGTGGTGCGTGTGTAGTGGAGACTGGAGCAAGCAGATACGAACTTTCGTAAAGCACGCAGGCCATCTGCTGTTTAAAAACTAAAGTTCTCAGAATCGATTAGAGAGCAGAATAGCGATGCGTCGGAAAATTCTCCCCGAATCGATTGTGCAGAATCATTTCTTCTTGTTCCGCGAATGCAGTTTGTCTTACTTGTCCCAGTCCTTAAGCTTACAACTGAACTGAATCTGTTCAAAACGTATAATAGTGAATAATGACAATATTGTTCTGTTTCAGAGAGGCTTTACCCGCAAAATCAGGGCCTCCATTTTCAATAATGGGTGTCTAAATGGCTGCAATGCAATGGTTAAGCATTAATCAAGATGTGAATGTAATCTTCTTTACATATTCTTCAGAATTAAGCATTAGTCGCGATTTGATTTGCCTGTGATTCCTTGTTCCCCCCCTCCCCCCCCCGAATCGAGTACGTGAGTGAGAAGATAGAGAGAGAAGCGCCGTCGTGATTGGTGAGAGAGAGAGCAGACTGAGACCGAGTACGTGACGTGAGTTGAGGAGAGAGAGGAGAGAAGAGACGATTAACTGTGACTTGAGAGAGAGAGAGAGATCCGAGTCATGTGATGTGAGGAGAGATGAGGCGAGCGACGAGTACGTTTTGGTGGACGTGTCTGCGCCCGGATCAAGTGATGAGAGACGAGAGCTGTAGAACAGATACGATGTACGTGAGTGAGAGAGGAGAGAGAGAAACGAGGTACGTGAGTGAGAGAGAGATGGAGAGAGGAGTCGAGACGAGAACGGTACTGTGCGAGCTGAGTTGGACGTAGAGACGATGTGTTTGAGCGAATCCGGTACGTTTGACGTGAGAGAGAGAGATTGAATACGAGTACAGGAGTGATGGATGGAGAGAGGAGAGAGAACGGAGGTACTCAGGTTGATGTGAGAGGAGAGAGAGAGAGGAGAGGAGCGAGAACGAAGTACGTGAGTGCGAGAGAGATCTGAGCATGTCGAGAGAGAGAGAACGATGTACACTGTGAGTGAATAGAGAGAGAGAGGGAGGGAGAGAACGAGTCCGTGAGTGGAGAGAGAGAGAAGAGAGAACGGTACGTGCAGTGAGAGAGAGAGAGAGAACGAGTACGTGAGTGAGAGAGAGAGAGAGAGAGAGAGACGGAGGTTGGCGAAGAGTAGTACGGAGTGAGAGAGAGAAGAAGAGAGAGAGGAGAACGAAGTACGTGAGTGAGAGAGAGAGAGAGAGAGACGAGTACGTGAGTGAGAGAGAGAGAGAGAACGGAGTACGGTGAGTGAGGAGAGATGAGCGAGAACGAAGTACGTGACTGAGATGAGGAGAGAGGAGAACGAGTACGTGAGGAGAGAGAGAGAGAGAAAGAATGTACTGAGTGAGTGAGAGAGAGCTGAGAACGAGTACGTGAGTTGTGAGAGAGAGAGAGAGAAACGAGGTACGTGAGTGAGAGAGAGAGAGAGATACGAGTACTGTGAGGAGAGAGAGAGAGAGAACGAGTACGTGAGTGAGAGAGAGAGAGAGAACGAGTACGTGAGAGAGAGAGAGAGAGAGAACGAGTACGTGAGTGAGAGAGAGAGAGAGAGAGAGAGTGTGTGTTTGAGTGAGAGAGAGAGAGAACGTACGTGAGTGAGAGAGAAAGAGTGTGTGTGTTTGGTTGCCAGGTTGGAAAGATTAAGTAAAGCCCTGGGCAGAAAATCTATTGATTTAAGAGCAAAGCTCTGATTGGGGGATTTTAAACTAATGAAATCTGGCAACTGCAACCATAAAAGCAAATGGAAATGTTTTCTGTATAAATAACCAGTGAATTAAAATACAATTTATCATGCAGCCCTATGAGTTTCCATAAAATATTCCGTTACTTTACGGTAATACTGTAAAGCTGCTTTAAGACAATCTGTATTGTATAAATCACTTTAGAAATAAATGTGACTTGACTGATTCTTCCTAGTGGCTGAAGGTTCATTCAGGTTTGTTCATGGTTTGTTCTCATTCATAAATGTGAAATGTTGCAATTTTCAAAACTGCAGGCATGTCCAGTTGTGTGCCCCAGGTCTCAAGAGTATGATATTGAAGACATAGTGCGTCTATATGTACAGCTTCAGTAAATATGGCGTATATACTCAATTATGATGAATCCAGATGTGTCAGAGCCAAGGGAAGTCTGGCAGAAAACTTCAGTCTGGCCTTTTAGCCGCTTTACTGACAAGGATCCATGAGAACAGATTTGTTTTACACAATTCTGAATATTTTATGTTAAGGTTAACATTAAACATCTGATCAAGGACACATCGGTGACAGCTCATTCTACCACCTTTTTGGTTACCAGGCCTAATCTTGAACCACTGAATGTGAGCAAGCTGCAGCTCACCTTGGCTTGTTTCCCCTCCATCACAGCCACGCAGGAGTTGGTGGTTCCCAGATCAATGCCGACGACGGCGCCTCTGATCGCCTCCGACCTGAAACACCATCAGCCAGCTCAGACACTCGCTCACGGACCTTCAGCGATCACGGGATGCTCTTAAACCCACTAATGCCGAGTTCACACTGCATGATTTTCAAACTTTTCGGATCGCCGTTGTTTTCACACTGCGTGACTATCGGGGGTAGCATTCAGTTGTTGCTGTGTATCACATTGCACGATGGAACGACGACAGGACACTGCATGACTTCACAATAGGAAGAATCGCCGACAGCTCTGTGGTCCGCAAACTACGTTTCACAACCAAACACACGCGGGAAGTCTTGGGGGGTGTTACTGGAGAAGTTATCAGGTAAATCGTTCAAGCGAGAACCGCGTGGTCAGACCGGAGTATGCGCCACAGCAAGACGTAATATTTAAGAAATATATAATATAGCCCGCAAATTGTGCTGAGTGATTTCCAGCTACAAAGACAAAAAGAAAACAGCATTATGCAGGATGGAGATGCACGGACAGGTTTGAGGGTGTGTTCTGCAAGAGCGTGGTGGTAACATAATTTTGCAAGTAATGTTATGCTGACGTGTGCATGGTTTTTCAGCAGCAAGTGTTGGCTTGTTCTGTATGATATAATGTTCATATATTATTAAAAATTGGCTCTATTCTGGTCTATAGACTCCGAACCGAACTTCCCGCGCCCTGTATCTGGTATCTCTTGGCTGTAGGCTTAGTCGCGAGTAGTTTGGCAGTCAGAATCATTGCAAAAGTGTGATTGTGAATCGCGAACAGTCCAGCTATTTATGCATGCAATTATTAATGGGCTTCGCCGATTCTCAGATACACATCTTTGATAATTCACACTGTGTGGATTGTCACTCGCGTGAACGAGCACCTATTTGCCTCTGATTTCAGGCATTTGTCGGCGATTTCGCAAAACCTGTCGCCGAGTGAAAAAACAAGCTAAAATCGTGCAGTGTGAACTCGGCATAACTGACCTAACGAATAATGAAGTCTGGCCTGCCATTCCGGATGGTCTGACTGAAGTCAAGTCCACTCCAAGCACGCCTGAGAAAAAAAAGGACAAGCGCGATTAGAAAACTGGCTCTAGAATATATAACAGATTGAAAATAATAAAGGGTTAGTGTGCAATGAGTCAGATCAGATTGTGCAAAGACACAGAACTCTATAGAGTTAAGTCTGACCATGTGGTTTAATGCCATGTTGATGCAAAGAGAATCAACGTGCTGGATCTGCAATGGAATGTCTATATATGGCAACATCACTGCAGACATACCGGAATGATACAGAATTGCATAAAGGGTGGGAAAAATAAGCTTTGTGTGTGTGTGTGTATTAATCACGAATAGGTAGTTTATGAGTAAAGCACACGGATGAAGGAAGCTCTCGAGTTCGGAGCATCTTGAGAAGGTCAAAACACACTCTTCCGAAACAGACAACAATGAGATGGACTGCACCGCTCTCCACATGTTACAAACACCGTCTAGATGATATATAACGACTGACCTTTATAATAAACCATCACATGTCTTAAACCACGTTCATGAATTCAGTCGCAGAGCAGGTTAATCACGCGAGCGGTCGGGCCTTTCCAAACACAAGGGGCAAATAACTCGTTTAAAGCGCCTCTTCACACGGTTTGCGTGATTTTGACAGATTGTATGTAACTTGTGTGATGTGTAGTGCTAGTAAACTCACTTCAGCCGAACCTCATTGACAAACACACACAACAGAACCCACTGCAAACCACAGTCTAGATCACTAACGTTATATGAAGCCATGAAGCAACACCCCTGCTGCTGAGGAGACTTTAAGGGCACTCAGTAGCAGGCGCTCACCTTCTTGAGGAGATCCGACACACTGCTGCAGGACTTCTGAGAGCGCGACACACTCGTTCTCGCTGCCGACAACATCTTCGACTTGTTTAATGGCTAAATTCGGATGAACGCGGAGTAAGAGATCTGTGCAGAGCAGCTGGATGTGAGTAAGTGAGCTGTGGTGGGTCAAACTCAGGCCCTGTGCTGGCAGCAGCGCTTGCAACGAAGTCTCACCGACGCTCTTCTAGAATTATCCAACACCGCATGGCGTCCAGAAGGACCTCATAAGCAGCTCGCAGAGCGCCTGAACAGAATACGACGTTCCGCTTTCGTTTTAAACAGCACTGTTGTTTAGTGCAATTATTCACTGCGTGTTGTGTGATATTGTTGTCCAAAATGATATTTCTCTGAGGCAAACATATGGTTACAAATTTTTTTTAATGACAAAATGTATAAGGCATATATGTAGACATCATAGAGTGTAATCCTGAAGGTCATACCAAAATCTTTCGTAGTCATTGCATCATACAGCATGACTTTTATGCAATCATTTATATTATTATTGCATTCCGTCAGGCTTCTCAATTAATCTGACAAACATTATTTTAGGGTACTGTGATTTAAGATCCTACAAAAGAAAATATATGTTTATCATTCATTTAATTTTCAATTATTAGTACACTTTATATTTACATTCCTCAGCTAATAAAGCTCTACTTTGGGGAGCTTCGTGTTAAAACTGATATAATAGTTTCTAATATAATCTAATATATTGGACCTTTCTTCTTCTTCTTCTCCTTCTTTCTATAATAATTTTTATTTGATATTTTAGGTTGCTTCTCTCTCTCTCTCTCTCTCTCTCTCTCTCTCTCTCTCTCTCTCTCTCTCTCTAGTTGCTATTATTATGGTATTTCCAGTATTTGTAGTCCAGTAGTAGTTTCACACAGTTTACCCCAAGGTATAATTAGATATATAATATTTACGGCTTGAAAAATCCTAAAATATGTTTTCCTATTGTATTAAGAGGCTATCAGTCACATTGTACAGTATTGAGTGTAGAATTATGACCCCAAGCATTTTTCCGCGGTTGAACTGCATTGTTTACTTCGGATGTCGTAGGCCTTCCTATCACATTTTTAATCTGGACCTAAAAGGTACCAGACGGAAGAAAAACAAACATATTATATTAACCAGGTCTTAATTATTTGTTCAGGTTTTGGAGTCCTCAATCTAAGTTAAAAAACTATTCAGTTCTTTGGAAATGTTTCTAACATTTTACTAATCAGTTAGTACACATTAAGACCATTTTCGTGTTATGCTCAATGGCAAAAGTGTCCCAAATGACCACCTGAATTCACCTATTACACAGCTTTATCAGTGGTGGGGGACTATATTACAAGTAACGTTAGTTACGTAACCAGATACTTTTTTTCAAGTAACTAGTAAAGGAACGCATTACATTTAAATTTACAAGAAAATATCTGAGTAACTTTTTCAAAAAAGTAACGCCAGTTAACTTTGTTTTCCCATTTATTGACTGACAGCTCTGGTGTCCCCATGTTGACAGAAATCAGAAGCTGGTATGTAGTTTACAATAAATCGGGGGGGGCAATTTATGCATTACTTCATCTCACTCACAAAAAAAAACACAGATTCAGTATTACTCAAAATGAATAAAAACAGTCAAATGCAAACTCAGAATATTACGCAAACCTGCAATAATTAAATGTTAAACAACGCAAATATCCTTTATGTATTTAATCCCTTTCTATTAACCAATGTCTTTGTTTCTGGCCTTCGATGTTCCAGTTCAACCGTACTAATAAGCAACAATTACTCTAGACAAACATTTGTGTCTTTTTTTATTGCTGAAGTGTGTTTTCTTCTTCTGCATTCTACTGTATGGATTTAAATTTACTTTCCCTTCAGCCTGAGATTTATTCATTTCACTTTTGGTGTAAAAAGGCTTTTATATTTGCCAAAAATAGATTTTTTTTTATTTTAAAAACAAACAAGCAAGTCTTGTCCAGATTTAAAAAGTAACGCAAATGTAATGTAATGCATTACTTTTCATAAAGAGTTACTAAGTAACGTAATTAGTTACTTTTTATGTAGTAACGCAATATTGTAACGCATCACTTTTAAAAGTAACTTTCCCCAACACTGGTCTTTACTAATCATTTATTAATTATTTGTTCACGTTTTTGCAGTAGCCAATCTGAAGTTGAAACTATTCATCATTTGTAAATGTTTATAAACGTTTAGTATTAATCAGGATGTAGTACTTTTAACTAGTGTAACAAAGAGTGTTAAAGGGTGGTTAGGTAAGTGTGAGCCATAATATGACAATGGAGCACAAAACCAGTCTTTTGCTGGGGTATATTTGTAGCAATAGTTAAAAATACATTGTATGGGTCAAAATGTTTGATTTTTCTTTTATGCAAAAATCATTAGGATATTAATTAAAGAACATATTCCATGAAGATAGTTTGTAAATTTCATACCGTAAATATAACAAAACATAATTTTTGATTAGTAAAATGCATTGCTAAAAATTTCATTTGGACAACTTTAAAGACGATTTCTCAATATTTAGATTTTTTTTGCACCCTACGAATTCAGATTCACAAATGTGTATGATAGACCAAATGGGCTGTCCTCCTATCCTAAAAACCATACATCAATGGAAAGCTTTTTATTCAGCTTTCAGGTGATGTATAGATCTCAATTTCCAAAAATTTACACTTATTGGTTTTGTACTCCAGGGTCACATATGTTTGCGACAGACATAACAACAAATAATTTTAAATTGGGCGCAAAACAAGTTTTTGTTGCCTCAACACTCAGATACTATATCCTTAAATAGAGGATATTCCTTGACTCAAACATCAACAGGAGAGAACAAATACATTTTAAAGAAAATACTTGTTCATTTAACAAAACAATATAAAATAAACAGATTGAACCGTGTTCCCTTATAGTAATTCAAATTAACTCTCTGGTACACTGTTGGATACACTTCAACCGAACCCTAAAACCTACCATACCACTTACACACTGGGCATTTGCACGCATTTTTAATTACATACATTTGATGATAACAGATCATTATTTAATGTTTAATAAATTCATTAGTAAACATTGACAAGCACATTATCTCATATTTCTAGCTATGAGAATATATATCAACTAATGATTGTTAAGGCATTGTTTAATTTGGTTACATGTTTATAATGTAACTTATTATAAAGTGTTACCATTATCGACTTCACGTTCTGTGATGTCAAAAACTCTGGGCATTTGATGATAGACTAGAATATCCCCAAAATCAAACTGCGGGCGGCAAGATCCTTTTCCTATTTAGTGCCACAAACCTGGAACAATCGACTAAAAGTGTAATAGTGCCTAATTTAGATTAAAGACCCATCTCTTTAACCTGGTTTACACATAACACACTAACACATTTTGTAATATTCAAATCCGTTAAAGGATTATTAGGCTCCATTAATTAGGACAACCGGAACCGGGAACACTTCCCATAACACCCAAATGTACTTATTACATCATAAGAAGAATGGCATCTACACTAATATCAGTCTGTTTCATTCTTATTCTGAGGTCACCGTAGCCACCAGATCCAGTCAGAATCCAGATCAGATGGTGGCTCAGCACAACATCTACAGCCCTGAATGTCAGCGGAGAACATGTCAACTAGGCCTAGAGACAGATCACAGTTGAAGGCCTTACGTCTGTTCGCCGTCGGCACAATTCCTCAGCAAAGGCTACGAGAACCAGACGAGTCCTCTGCACAATCTGACTTGTGCTGCAGCCTGGAATTAATCACACCATGCTGGGTTGATCTGGCCAGAGGAGAACTGACCCCCCGACTGATCTTGGTTTCTCCCAAGGGTTTTCTCAATTTCTGTCACCGTTGGAGTTTTGGTTCTGCTAGTTGGGAGGACTACGTTAATTCTGGCAACAGTGATTGCACAGACACTATTTGAACTGAACTGAGCTGGATGATGCATCACTGAATCAATGATGAACTGACTTCAACTGAAAAATTGAGTGTTCACTATTATCTTCTTACATTATCAGCACACTATTTTCCTGTTTAACACTGCAAAGTTGACTTGACTTGATAAACCTCTGCTCCACTAACAGGGTGGTGGAAGACCTTTCTCATCTTTGCTATACTGATCGTAAGAGGGGACTGTTGCTCCCAGAGAGCCGTAGCTCAATCTCACGCTTTCCTACGAGAAGGGATCATGCTGGTGGATTAAGTTGATGGGGTGCCTTGAGACTGGGTTGGAATGACTGGAGAGGCTTGAGATGTGGACTGGTCACTTATAGCTGGAGAATCTCAGTAAGAATCTGTTCATGCTTGTGAATGGCATTGGCTTGACCAGAGAGCATAGTTAGGATGCATTCCATATCAGAGGGAGGAGTCGATTCTTCTGCGGAGTCCACTTCCATGGTTCAGTCTTGCTGTAAATGTTGGTGTGAGGTGTAGTGATTAGTGCCTGAGGTTTCCCAGTCAGGGAAGCTACTTTCGGTCTCTGGTCTACTGGGGATGACAGTCTGCAAACCAGAAGGAAGGGCAAACAAAGAGGCTTAGATGACTCGAAGAAGGCAGTCTTTACTTGCTCTTAGTCTACAAATAGAAACAAGAGAGGAAGCCATGCTTCCACAAATAAACATAAAGAAGGGCAAATCCCCACAAAGTTTGTGTAATATTTAAGGTGAGTGCATTCCATTCAGATGAGTAATTTTTACTATTCTCAGTCATATACGGTGCGAAAGATGGTTATGATCACGGGTGGATTGCGATAGTGTTACATGCGTAACATATTAGGGATGGCTTAGTGTTTCTGCGAAAGCAATCGTCTTTTGATGGCCAGGTTCACAAAGCGAACACTGATGTTACACTTTAGTTCCAGATTGGTGACGCAGGACACACAGCCGAAGGAGCACGTCCAACTCAAAAAGAATCAAATGAGGTGGTTCAACCAACTGTCGAAGTTTGCCGAGGATTACAGAGGACTCAACAAGAACCGAATTAGCCATGGCGAAGTTTGCAGAGGATTACCGAGGACTCAACAAGAATCGAATGAGCCGTGCCGAAGTCTGCGTAGGAATACCGAGGACCAACAAGAATGTACGAATTGCGCCAAGGCGAAAGTTTTGCAGAGGGAAAATAGGAGGATCTCACCAGACACCGCCATGAGCGTGGCCAAGTTTGCCGATAGAGGAATCCAAGGACAACAACAAGAGCCCGAAATGAGCCGTGTCCGCATGTTGGCGAGGTCAGACCGAGGACTCAAACAAGACCGAAGGAGCGTCGGGAAGTTTGCGCGGAACCGTAGACTCAACAAGAAGTCCCCGATATGAGCCGTTGGCGGAGTTGCACGAGGTAATCCGAGAGTCCTGAGCACCTGTGACGCCCGAATGAGCCAGGGCGACGTTTGGACAGAGGTATATACGAGTGACTCAGGCATGAGGAATAGAATTGAGCCGTGGCGGAAGTTTGCAGAGGCATAGGAGGAGCCTTCAACAAGAAAGCCCGAGAGCCGTGGCGACAGTTTGCGAGGATACTCGAGGACTCAACTAAGACAGAATGAGTGTGGCGACCAGTGTAACGAGGACTAGCGAGAACACCGAATGAGCCGTGGCGCAAAGTTGCAAGATGGATATACCGCGGACTCCAACACGACCGATTATGAAGCCGGGCAAGTTGCGTAGGAAATACGCTGGTAGTCAGCACGAACCGATCTGAGCCGTTGGGCAGATTTGTGCAGGAAGGAATTACTCGACCAGGCACTTTCAACCTCACAGACACCGATAGTGTTAAGACGTGTCCGCGAAGTGTGCAGAGGCAATCACGAGGACTCAACACAGAACGAATGAGCTCTGGCGAAGTGCATGAGGAATGACGAGGAGTGACTCAACCAAGAGCCGAATGAGCTCGCGTGCGAAGTATGCAGAGCACGGACCGAAGATCTGATGAGTTGCGAGTGTACAGTGCTTGATGGTCGCGCATCAGGCTTGCACTGGAAATTGATATGGCGTGGACTGTTATTAACTTACATTTTATTAAAACCTGCAAAAAACTTTCTGTCAAGTGATGTAAATAAATATGACAAAAGTTTATTGTGCATGCATATTATATTATATATTATATAAGTTGCTTAAGCGAAATCAAGGAGTATATAAGACTGGTTTATTCATTCTTTATAATGTAGACATGTAGAACATATTCGCGTTTGTGCATCAATGTCTGTAATGTGTGAAACTTTTAGGAATCTTATCCATGTTGTAGGCTATTCAATATTGGTCAGTCAGTCGTATCTGAGGATCCTCGAATGAAACTGTGACCAAAAACACCATTAACTTAAGATAATTAAATGGCAATAATCAGCAATATGCTTTCACACAAACAACTTTATTTTTGAATATGCGTTGACACAAATTACTTATTTGGGGAAAAAAGAATTTTCATGATTACAAAATGGCAATGAATGGTTTGAGAAATAAATGCATAGAGTACGTATAGCTTGATGGCGTCAGGAACCGATGAATCTGCTTTTTGAACCGGTTCAATGAGCCGATCTGTCCGAAAAGAACCTGTTCGTGGAAATGAATGGGACTTTGCATCACTAGTAACAATCAGTCCACTGAAGGCGAGTGAAGTGAGAACCCAAGTGCAGTTTATTTTCACAAAGCAAAACATTAATACACACGACTTGAATGGCAACACGGACTTGATAGGCATGATTCAAAACTTGAATCGTACAGACTTGACTTGGCACAAACAGACTCACCGACAGCAGGTTACAACATCAAGGCTAGACCAAGAACAAGGCAACACTAGGGCTATTTATATCAAACAATGAGGGTCACATGACAAGAACCAACCATTGAGAAACAAGACACATAACCAAACCAAGGGAGAAACAGACAAGAACATACAGACCAAAGGACAAGGGAATCACATGACAGAACATGACTGTGGCCAAACAACAAAATAATACATGAAAACTGTGAACAAAAAACAAAACCCAAACCCCACGTTACAATGCCAAAAAGGGGATCATACTGGAGCTTGAAGTTCTGATAACTCATTATATTTTTTCTTTCATAATTAGTAATAGTGGTAACTAACTAACCTTACCAATCTCCCTGGACAATGATTAATAGAAGAGTTTCTTGCATATGCTATTTCCATTCCTGAGGCCGAGTGCATGAGTGTGGTCTATATTTGACACCCAAGTGTTTGGTTCTCCCGTTTACTGTGGAGTCAGCTGTGTGCGATGGACAGACTGTAATGTGAGATGCACCTTATACCTACCCAGACAACCTGCAGTCAAGTTGGTGAATCTCTTTACCAATAGCCCAGTCTGAGTGCCTGTCCCCACTTCTCCATTTCTTTCACTGGGTAGAAGACTTCCAGTCAAAGAGGGGGGCAAACAAGACTTGCTGTGCACTCTCTTTGAGTGGGGAAGAGTGCAACAAGGTGGGATTCTGTCCTCCTAATGTCCTTTAACCGTGGTGTTATCAGCCCAGGGGAATTTGCAGTGGCCCCTCCACACTAAGAGGATACACCGGTAAGGCTCCAGCCTGTGAAACAGGTGCACTGGTGGGACCCATGCAAAGAAATCGTTTTTCATAGTTTGAGAGGTAGCAAATTAGTTGCTTTGGCAGAGAGGAGTTGGTTGCTGTAATTTTGATAGATATTCTATATACTATTAGATATATATATATGTTGCTTGCTGAAAGAGGACCGTGTATTCCTGATATGTTGTTATGAGAAAAAAAGAAATACATGGCTGTGCCAGAATATAAATCTGGCTTGCAATGATGATAGAGAAATCTGTTCATAAGGGGCTGAACTTCTAAGGACAAGGCTCACAAAAGCATATCTTGATTTTGTTGTGGTTGTTGTTGAGAAAATACAAATATTCAGACTGGACGTGCTGTATCGCACTCAAACTGTGTTATATACAAAAAAAACCCAAAGCGAATTGAATGCGTCTTGGATGTGCGTCGCCTGATGTTAGTGACATTATGAACGCTTTAGGGTTTAGCTGGTAGCAATTTTCTAGTACCCTGATGGGGTTTGGAGTGTGCTACATTATGTTGTTGCGGTTTATCCCCACCCCTGATGTTTCACTTTAGGTTCTGCAAAGAGTTTGGATTCAATCTTACAGCACATTACATTGCTGATTTATGAAAGCCCGTTTTGCCATTGAATATAAAAATAAAAAAAGGTAATTGACATCTCACAATTTGGACTTTTTTTCACAGAATTGTGAGATATAAACTCCCAATTACTAAAGTCAGAATTGAGAGATATAAACTCGCAATTCTGAGAATTTATCAGTCTTTTTCCCCCCTCAAAATTGGACTTTAACTCCCAATTGCGAGTTTATATCACGCAATTCTGACTTTATATCTCTCAATTCTGACTTTATATCTCTCAATTCTGACTTTATGCTGTCTCACTTTGAGTTATATGTCTCACACGAATTCTGTGGAAAAAACAGTCCGAATGAGTGAGATGAAAGGCCGCAATTACGCCTTTTTTTTTTTTTTTTTTCAGTGGCGGAAACAGGCTTCCATAGAGATGGTACTTTCGAAGGGCTGAAAGATTTATCCCACACCATGTGTTTCTAAATGCAACACACTGAAGGCACAACCAAATTAGCCCAGGGAGCTGCTCAGGTTTCGTTGCTTCACTCTATTGAGCACCAGTGAAAGGACAGTAGAGGGGTTAGACTCATAGAATTGCTACGGAAAGTCATCTAAAGTCAACAATCTGTTTACAAATATTGCTCAAGTATAAATAAAGCAGAAGAGTTGGTAACACTTTAGAATAATGGGCCATTGTTAACAAGTAACTATGCAGGAAGTAATAGGTAGTACTACATTAACACTTAACTTAATACTATTAACTAATCGAGAAGCGAGATTAACTAAGCAGTAAGTAATAGCAAATTTAGGACAAAGGTAGTTCCTTATTAGATATTTGATAATTACTAAAAAATATATCCTCATTGAGAACTACTTGTGAACTATGGCCAGTTAATAAAGAATAACCAATTAATTACTAATCGCAACAGTAACGTCTTAAAAGTGAACAACTGGGTTCTTTGTGGAAACTAATTTATGAATTTGATATCCCCCAAATAAGTCGGCTACAGGTTGAAATTGTGACTACTACTCTTACCAAAGGATGGATGTTCAAACTTAAACATAGAATAATAATAAAAATGAAAATTCACTTAAAAATGTTAATAAGTAAGAAGTGATGCTGACAAGCTCATGATAGAATTAGTTCAGAATTATGATCTCTGCTTCGTGTCAGTACAATATGTATCAATGTATCCCACTCCAAAAGAACTACTGGTAAAATATCACCTAGTGCTTCACCACATGAAATGTATGATGTACCAAGTATGTCAGAGTTAAAAAATAGTTAAGTAATGAGTAATTAGGAGGGGTGGTTACGTGTTTTCACGTTAAATAGATGGTACAGATCAAGTAGTGAGTTCCTGTAGTAGCACTTTAGTTTTAAGTGAAAAATACAGTAGCCTTCACCTAAATTAGCCCAGAGAAAATAATTCCGTTACTTGGCATCCGCAGGAGGAACTACGATGTTTTAAAGGAAAAAACACCTTAACAATCAGAATTACAAGTAATTTAAACATTTTATATCTACACATACAGTGTGTGAGGCAGTAGTGATATTTACCAGGACACTGTAATCTGGAATATGCGGTTGTGCTTCACACAATATAAATGACAGACGATGCCTCATAGGATGTGAACTAGTTTGGTCAGAGACTCATTATTTGATTCCAAGAAAAGTCCCCCAGCCTAGTCACTAAAGGTACAGACAATGAACTGACCACAAACTAGAGCTCGTAATTGGAACTAGTTCAATCACTTCCTAATTATTAACATTTTAAATGAATTATTTTTATTATTATTTTATGTTTTTGTTCGAAATAAACAGAGAACATCCATCCTTTGGTAAGAGTAGTAGTCACAATTTCAACCTGTAGCCCACTTATTTGGGGAATATCATATTCATAAATTAGTTTCCACAAATAACCCAATTGTTCACTTTTAAGACGTTACTGTTGTGATTAGTAATTAATTGATTATTCTTTATTAACTGGTTATAGTTCACAAGTAGTTCTCAATGAGAATATTTTTATTTAATAATGATCAAATATATAATAAGGAACTACCTTTGTCCTAAATTTGCTACTACACTGTAATCACGTTCACGGTTTCTCTATTAGTCAATAGTATTAAGATAAGTGTTAATGTAGTACTACCTATTACTTCCTGCATAGTTACTTGTTAACAACAGACCATTATTCTAAAGTGTTACCGAAGAGTTTAAGAATGCAGAAATGACAAAGATTTTTCAGTGGTGCTTTTTGTGGTGGTATTTTTTTTTTCTGTGCTTTATATAAGCAGTCTGCTGTATACCTCAGTTTTTAATGTAATGGTTGTGTATTAAAGCTGATGTGTGAGGCTTCAAGAACAGATACCACAAATCCACTGCTAGTGCAAATTGTTATTAGTGCATTAAGACAAAATCTTGCAATCAACAAATTTATTTAAACAAATGAACATAATGAATCGCTCATGCCCTTCTGTTGTCCTTAACTCAGTATTTCTGATTTCTTGAATTTTATAGTGCCTCCTGCTGGGCTCATCCACACTCTTCGGAGATACTGGAAACATGGCACAGTAAGAGACAGTATTTAAAATACTGCGCTTTTAAAGAAATACTTGCCACCGACGCAAAAAAAATAAACAACTCTGTCAATATATACTCACTCTAAAGACATTTAAAACCTGTATGACTTTATTTATTCTGTGGACTACAAAACTAATAGTGATGGAAACTGTGCAGGTTACTTTTTTCATGCAGTTACAATGAACAAGTGTTAAACCTTTCATAGCAAGGTATAAGTAGTTCAAGTACTTCAAGATGTACATTTCAGCCTGTCTCTTGCATAAAGCTACTGTATGGCTTCAGAAGACTTGAAATATATTGTATTGTATCATCCGCTTTCATATACTTTTATGGTGCTTTTTATTATTTAAGCTTGAAAACTTCAGTATATCATCGAGGGGAAAAAAAGTGACCAGCACAGTTAAATACTATGGCAAAGTAGTTCCTCACTGTGCAATACCATTTAATATAAACCTACTAACAACTAATTCCATCTTTAATTTAAAGGCAACACTTAGTTATATGTGCACTTTAAAGGGGTCATATGATGTTGCTAAAAAGACCATTATTTTGTGTATTTGGTGTAATGAAATGTGTTTATGCGGTTTAAGGTTAAAAAACACATTATTTTCCACATACTGTACATTATTGTTTCTCCTCTATGCCCTGCCTTTCTGAAAGATTTTTACAAAGCTCATCGGTCTGAAAAGCAAGGTGTGCTGTGATTGGCCAGCTATCCAGTGCGTTTTGATTGGCTGAATTCCTCAAGTGTGTGACGGAAATGTTAACGCCCCTTACCATACTGTGATGCCTTCGGCAACAACATGTGACGACCCTGGGCTGGACTCCGCTTCGTCCACGGTGAAAGCCGATCTGGCGATCCACAGCGCCAAGTTGAAATATTTCCTCAGTGACCAGCACGGATCAGCTCTAGACATGACGAAGCAGATATCGTCCTACGACAACAATACTACAGCGAGAATAAAAGTTACGCCTTCTTTCTTTGCGTGAACATTTGGGCGGCGTTATGCAAATCTTCCCACATCGTGACGTAGATATGTGGGGCGTGTTAGAACGAGTCGTTTTAGGGAGGCGTGGCTGACTCTTAACTTTGATGAAGAATATCTCTTTGGATTTGAGACTTTAGTCTTTGCAACTTCAAAAATCTTCTTTATGCACCAAGAGCTTTTAACACTCCAAAGAGAAAGGAAACATTGAAATCACATCATATGACCCCTTTAAATGTTTATGTAGCTTTGAATATCTTAGAACCTTTATTAGAACCATTTTTTTGTTATAAACTTTATATGAAGTTGTGTTCTAACTTTTTCAGGATTCAGAAAAAAACCTCAACTATGTCCCTAACTATATCATCATGCTCCCGTGACACATCCTCCTCCTCCTCCTCTTCATCATCATCATCATCCTCTGCTACAATACAGCAGAGGCACTCAAGTTTAGTACAGCCTGTCTGCATTAGTCCTCAAATGGTATGATCAAAAATACATAACATGAATAAGTCTTTCATTAAGACCTGAAATGTATTGCAACATAAAATTCTGCCTTCAAATCACAAACCTTTTTTTTTTTTCACAAAGCTACATGCATATACACACTCCACATTTCAGTTAATTTGATTTATGTTGCTCAACTATTGAGCAGCTGTCATACTGTTATAATGGAGCTAAAAGAAGTAGTATGTTGATCTGCCAGTCATGGGTTTCTGATGTGGAGAACTCATGCAGATGCATAATGAAATGATGCACTTAATAGTTAATGACCAAACAGATCAGTTTTGCTATTGTGCTATTCATGTTTTTATAAAAGTTTACAATGATGTAACAGATGATACAATGAAATAAATCTTTTTGATCAGGTTAGATACTTTTGTGAGGAGTGTAGGGGTGTGACTGACATTGCCAAAACCCCTTTCTTGTCCTGGTCACTCACTCTCAGAAAAAAAGGTACAAAAGCTGTCACTGGGGCGGTACCTTTCCAAAATGTTCTAAAATGTAAAGTAAAATACGTAGCTTTAGAATTAGTAATGCACGCCAGTGGGGTCGCGGGAAAATAAAGTATACAATTGTGTACATTTTGAAAGGGTACCGCCCCAGAGACAGCTTTTGTACCTTCTTTTTTCTTTTTCTGAAAGTGTACTTAATCAGCTCAACTGTGTCTTCATCTGACTGTGCAAGTATGAAATACAGTAGATAATTTTTTTAACCACATTCAAGCATTAAACTTGATGTGATGCGTGGTTTTTAAAAAGTGAAAGCAATCTCACACACATCCACCGTTTTTACTCTTTTGTCCTTTTACGGCCACTTCCACCAAACAGTCAAAAAAGAACTCCCTTGCCATTGGTCAATTTTTCGCAGGCAAGTTCACTACTGTAAATTGATTTACAGTAGTGAGGAAATATAGTAGTGACCGTATATTTTCCCATAATCCTTTGCTGTTTACTGTCAAATACTGTATACACATTTTACAGTATCTTACTGTACATATTACAGTAAAATACTGTTCAAATGACAAAAATCAGTTACAGTGTGAAGCACAGTGAGTTGTGGGCTGTTATGTGTATGCTACTTCCAGCCTAAACACACATTGTTGATCTGTGTTTTTTTTCAGGTTCAGAACACAAACCAGGGTTCAGGGAATCCCGGAGTGTCTCCAACTTTTGTCAAGGTAATGCAATAATAGCATACTGTATACCTTTATTGACTGGATCAGTAACAGGTTGTGATTTGACATGCTGTGAGCTGTTACTGGTGTGTCTTCAGTGTCTTCATGACGTGAGTACAGTGAAGGGGCAGCTGGTGGTCCTGGAGTGCAGGATCAGAGGAACTCCTCCGCTGCAGATCTCCTGGTTCAGAGAGAATGAGCAGATCATCGACTCGGCAGACTTCCGGATTCTTAGAAAGAGTGAGTGAGAGCTGGACACAACTCAGACTGATTACAGCATTATTGTACACCTTCTCTGTAGTCCATATGACACGTGCGTTATATACCATGTCTTCTGAACCCATACGATAGCTTTGATCAAAACTGAAGTTGTTTCTTTTGCATTCAGAATTCAAAATAGCAAAAAAAATGATGTTTGGCATCATTGACATCTATGCGCTATTTTTAACCAGAAAACAGAATGTGCAAAAAAAAAAAATTTTAAAACAGCACATAGTTGTGGATTTTCAAGACATTTTATTTTAGTGTGAACTTTTCCTTTAAAAACAATACACTTAACAAGACCATCTTGCTAGTTTCATTACAAACCAATAAACTAAAACGGCTTCTTACTGTATTTTTGTCCTTGTCAGAGGCAAGTTCAGCTTCTGTTCCTGGTGAGTACACATTTATCTCAAAGGAAGGTGCATGAAGGGATTGGAATTATTCTTGTTTTGACAGATAAACAAACATAGTTGTCAAATATTAGGCTTTTAACCCTTCTTTGTTTTATTATAGAGGAATTGTGCACCCTCGTGATCACAGAGGCGTATCCAGAAGATTCTGGAATATTTAAATGCACAGCATTAAATCAGTTTGGAACAGTAACATGCAGTGCTATTCTTGAAGTATATACAGGTACCTTTCTTGTTTGATTTTATGCATGCTTAAACGGCACAAACAAATCTAAATCAATTTAT
The DNA here is from genome assembly GCA_018155175.1 of Sinocyclocheilus anophthalmus. NCBI lineage: Eukaryota > Metazoa > Chordata > Actinopteri > Cypriniformes > Cyprinidae > Sinocyclocheilus > Sinocyclocheilus anophthalmus. Next base: position 66,298 of record JADLZN010002551.1, read on the forward strand.
GCATATCTTAAGTTATTAATTTTACATACATTTTATCATAACATAAGGAATAAAATGCACAAAAAATAAAAACATGAAGTTTAATTTGATAATACTTTCCACCTCTAATAATAATGAAATACTCTGTATTGTAATACAGAAAAACAAGGTAGCATATTCCTACAAATGAATTGATCTATATGTATATATTTGATCTAAAGTTTTTGCTGTCACCATTTTGCAAACAAATATCAGAGTAAGGGAAAGAAAAATAATACAATCAATGTTTAATGATATAATTTTGTTATTTCAAGACCTAGAGGAGGTTCTGGGAGAGGAGGATGAGCCTTCCTCTCTAAGCTCAGCTGGACTAGAGCCGGATGCCCAGCCCTTTTTACTACAAGACACACTAATTCCTCCTCCAGAATGGCCTGACAGCTCTGAGGAAGAGACTGCTGCCCCTGTAGCATGGTAGGACATTAATCAGCATTTTAGGCATTGCCAAAATGTTAAGATGTTGAAGTCAACATGCAATCCAAAGATCAGAGTTAAAATCGATTGGATGGAATTCAAAAATAGCACATATAGGAAAGTAGAGTAATGCTACAAATACATCTGTAAAAAAAAATATATATATACAGTATATATATATGAGGCTGTCCAAGTGCAGATGATGACTTTGCCTGGTGCCTTGCTGTGAGACAGAAAGAACAGGAAGCCAAGAACGCCAGAATAAAAAAACTAAGCTGCATGTGTGCACAGCCATGCACTTTTAATGTCGAATCCATGCAAAAAAAATTAAATGCTGCACAAAGGGCAATTAGAAGCCAATTAATTGTATTCAAATCAATCTCTGTTGGAATACTTTTATGGTTCCTTACAAGAGAGCTCAACAGGAGAGGCAATGCAAACTTGAAGAATAAAAAAAGTCATCATGTTTTAAAGAAGAGTGGCTTGATCAAGTGATAGAAACAACAGATTTTGCACAGCACAGTAACAACTGTTTTGTTTGTGTGTGTGTATTTCATGGATGTTTATGACTATAAACTGTATTTATTATTATTATTATTTAATAATGATTAAACTCTGTTTAAATGTATTAATTTGCTTAGATCATATTATATTAGCTATATTAACATTTATTAATAAAAGTTCGGAAATTTCAAGTCAAAAGTCAAATTTAATTATGGAACAGATGTGCTTAAATTATTAAATTGTGTTATACAATGGCTTAATACAATAGTTAAATTATGTTATACAATGGCACTAAAATACAAAGAACAAACAACTGTTAACAAGGTATAAGGAAAAGGAAATAGGGCCCAATACAGGACCTTGAGGTGTCTCACAGATAATGGGTGTAGACGAATAGGAGCTGTTCCATCTTATAACAGTTCTGTTCTGTCTGTCAATACATAGTAGAAAGAGAGAGTCAGAGAGAGAGTGACAAGATAAAAATGATCCAGCAATGTCTGGCTTGTGTTTCAAAGAACCAAGGTAAAGAACCATGTAAATACAACTAATATTTGGGTAGACAGATACCTCTGGTAAACTTGGCGACCACTGGATGCTGTAGGAGATAAATCTGTACCTTTAGCCAAAATTGTATTACAGTGAACTAGAGTTGTAGTGTCACTGACTGATCTGAGCTCATAAAAGTAAGCTATTTCAGGTTGTTGAATACCTGGCTTCTTTGTCAAAGATTCCTGCTTTCTTTTTGTAGTCAGTAGCTTCAAGGAAATAGGGTGCCCATGTCTAAGTTGCATGCATCCATTAGACAAGCACTGATGCGCGCTTGGGCAAACACAACAAGGAAACTCTTCATGTGGGCGATGAGAGGTTGGAGGCGCAGGTTGGCATATGACTCAATCTTCAGCCCTCACAAGAATAAATCAAGTTAACAGATTTATTGACTTTTACTCAGATGTTCTCATTGTTCTATGTCTATACATTGTCCGTGGGTTGAATGGGTGGGTCCTCAAGATGGCGGAAGGGGAGGGGGCTCTAGGCGTCTAGCCGAGGCGCTCCTGACATCGCGTAGTTTATTCTATCTGGCTGTGGGTGAACAGATGCCAGAGAATCGCTCTACACCTTCAACCTTTCAGACCATTTTTACATAGAGTTGATATTACTGGCCAGAAAAAGCATTTCAAAGAGCAGGTAAGCACAAGATTTGTAATCTGTATCATAATCTTTTACACTTTATTGCAATCAGAATGACTTCTTCTTGAAAATCAATACATCTGTTCTAGCAACTCTAGAAATGTTGATCTATTTAATCATTTTATTAATTCACAATCAGTCCTTTCAACTTTTTTGTTCAGTAGGTAAATTAAAATGTGTCCTTTGCTTAATAAAAGTCTGTATTCTGTACGTTTGACCTCTGTAGGTCCTACAGTATGACTTAGCTTTTTCACCCTTCACTCAATGCTGTTTGTTTGTGTTTGTAGAGGATGCACTGTTGGCTTTTAAACTATTTAATATGTTATGTTAATCATCTGGTCCTGGTGTTGTGAAAAAGAAATGTATTTTTCAGTCTGTACAAGCCTCAACATTTCATTTAAACCTGCAAATAATCAAACTTTTTAGGACAGCATGAGCGCTGCTGTCATTAAGCTGAAAGGGACATGTCAGATATTAAGTTATTCTCAAATTCATGTTCATATTCAAGTTATTATGCTAGTAATTTCATTTATAAATATATAAAAAAAATTCATTTTGGGCGCTTACCAGTGTATGGTGCTAACATTATCAACAGTAACCACAATTAAACACTTTCTGACTGTAGGTGCTGATCTGAATTGCATAACAACATTTTGTCACATTCTTGTTTTATTTCATAAATATTTTGCTCACATATTAACATATTTATATCCTGTTTAAATATAAAATAATATCAATATACACTTGTTTTTATATTGAGCAGTTATTTTACCATCACACACATTCATTGTTATACATAACTGAACTGTTACTGAGAAGTGAATGACATTTAGCGAGCTTAGGTCTTTATTCACAATGACCTCCAAACAGGGTAACTGAGTGCCAGTGTCCCTGTAAATGAACTGCACCTGCTACGTCCATCAGTCGTGCCTCATGACACTTTTTTTAGCCACATGGCTTTCTCACAGAAACACACCAGCACTATACAACGTTATGAACCCCTGCCATGTTCATTAAAGGGTAAAAAAAAAGATTTTTGGCACGTAGAATGTGTTTACAAATGATAAATGTGTATTTTGTAGTTATTTCTTTTTTGGGTTAAGAATCGTTTCAGGGATTTAAGATAGCTCTCAGTTTGCTTGTGTGTATGGTGCTATACATATGATCATAGGTCATATACATAAGAGGTGCATGTAGACAAAGACAAACATACTTTAGTGTCTTTTGAAGTAGAAAGATAAACGTACTAGTGTTCTAATTGCTGTGTTATTTAGCCTTGTTCCCTCTCCTTGAGGCATTGAGTTATTGAGAGCAGCCATCAATCAAGCTTACAATAACATTGCTCTGTTTGTTTGAACAGCCTAACCAGCCTGACACAGCAACACTAAGTCAACGGGCATGAGTTTGGGGCGGGGCTAAGTCTTTGATTGACTGATGGGGGGATGTTCAGGACACCTGTTTAAATCAGTCATTAAGTTTTGCAGATTTTATTAATTTTTTTACTTTTAAACAAGTCTCTCAAGCCAACATCTAGGGCCAGATTTTAACAGCTTGCACCAGTGCAAACCCTCTTTTGGTGTTAAAATAGTACTGTCAGGATTTAACTAAGCATCGTTGAACAAATAGTGATGCAAAGACATGGACATTTGTGGCTGACTTTGTTGCATATGCACAGTGTTGGGGAAAGTTACTTTTAAAAGTAATGCATTACAATATTGCGTTACTCCCTAAAAAAGTAACCAATTACGTTACTTAGTTACTTTTTATGGAAAGTAATGCGTTACATTACTTTTGCGTTCCTTTCTAAATCTGGACAGGGCTTGCTTGTTTGTTTTTAAAATAAAAAAGTTCTATTTTTGGCAAATATAAAAGCCTTTTCACACCAAAAGTGAAATGAATAAGCTTCAGGCTGAAGGGAAAGTAAATGTACATCTGTACAGTAGAATGCAGAAGAAGAAATTTCAACACAACTTCAGCAATAAAAAAAGACACACACATGTTTGGCTAGAGTAGTTTGTGCTTATTAGTACGGTTGAACTGGATCATCGAAGGTCAGAAGCAAAGACATTGGTTAATAGAATGGGATTAAATACATAAAAGATATTTGTGTAGTTTAACATTTAATTATTGCAGGTTTGCGTCATATTCTGATTGCATTTTTTGTTCATTTTGAGGAATACTGAATCTGTTTTTTTGTTTTTTTTGGTGAGTGAGATGAATTAATGCACATTCACATTTAATCTAGAACTACTACAGCTTCTGATTTCTGTCACCATGTCCACCCAGAGCTGTCATCAATAAATTGGAAACAAAAAAGTAACTTGCCTTACTTATTTGAAAAAGTAAATTAAAAATACGCATTTTTTTTTACTTTACTAGTAGTAAAAAGGAAGCTGATTACGTAACTCCGTTACTATGCTATACCCCAACACTGCTCCTCATTTGTTAAAGAATTTCCCTTTCAGACGTCCTTCACGGAGGAGAGTATTTAAATGAATCAAGCCAAGTGATTTACTAAGACTTGTCCTTGTCAGTTAACTGGTATTTGCACCAGTATTTAACACCAAAAAACATGTCTTAACCCATTTTTAGCTTGATATGGATGTGACAGTTGCCAATTTGCATTGCACTCTTGGTAGATTGTGTTGGTCATAATGGAAATGATTAGTCTGTGTCTGAGTTCATGAATTTGCTCATTGTCAGATCACTGCAGAACTTTCCACTCCCATCAGTGCATTTCTGGGATTGCGCTCACGCTAATTTACCCTGTTTAGTAAATCTGGCCCTTTATTTTTGCTTGGAAATCACCCGTATTGGGGTTATATGAATTTCTTTGGTTCCGGTTTGTGTTACGGAGGCAAGTTAGTAATAGTTGTGCTGGTAAACCTACCTCACTCCCTTGGCCTACAGTCTTTAGCATCCTTGTTATCACACCCACTTCCCCGCTTGCAGAACTGGTTGCATTTGTGAGTTCGATACAAATGGAGCATTCTCAGTTCACTTCTGAATGGTACACAACCCTGGCTGCTAGTAGGAGTTCCTACTCTACTGCTGTATTCAACATATGAGGCTGCCGATCAAGGAGGTTAAACTATACTTAACTTTGTCACATTGCCTAAGGCAGGAATGCCCACTCCTGCTTCTGGAGGGCCCCTGTCCTGCAGAGTTGAGCTCCAACTCCATTTAAACACACCTGAACCAAAGTAATGAAGCTCTTCAGGATTACTAGGATTTTCCAGGCAGGTATGTTGGAACAAACTGGAGCTAAACTCTGCAGGACATTGGCTCTCCAGCACCAGGATTGGACGCTCCTGGACTAAGGTCTTTGTCACTCATGTCCCTTTTGTTTGAATTCATTCACTTGACTGCAAGCGTAATATCCTTTTTTGAAACACATGTTAGCTTGAGTATAAATAAAGTGAAATATGTTTTTCCAACAGGGAGTCTCTTGTGGACACAGAGAGCAAACAGGGTTCTGCCAGTCAGGTGACTGAAGCTGCTGAGCTCTCCTCAATGAGCAAACTTGATCCTCCAGCAAAGGGGGTTAAAAACAGTGCCCCACATCCATTCCTTCCCACCAGCAAGCTGAGTAAACCAGTGGAGCCCAGAGGCAGTGCCATGAACGTGGCTGACCTGCCCACCTTCTCGCCATCGCTGTACCCCCCCAGTGCTTTTAATTATGAGCGCCCTCGCCATTTCATCCAGTCCCTACCCAGTTTCCACACACCCGACAATGAGATCAGCAAACCCAACAGCCTCAGTCCCCCAGCTTCAACTGCTGCACCATTAGTGAGTCCTCCTCAGCCTGGACCCACTCGAACATCAATGTGTTCAAGCATGACTTTGATTTCTAAACCACAGAGCTCTCCAAACAATGAGAAACTATCATCAGCAGCTTTCCTGTCATCTGTCCTGCCTTCACTACCGAGCTCCCAGGCCAAATGCATTTCCATACCTCAATCTCCATATCCCCGGTGCTCCCCTAGATCACCCAGCCCAACACCAAAGGCCCAAGAACAGCCTCTGTCTCCTCCACCTCAGTCGCTGAATCACGCTCCTGCAACTGTCCCATGCCTGAAAACAACTGCTCCACCTCTACAGCCCCCACCTGTGTCTCACATGAGCTACACATCCAACACGTGAGTGTGTTATCGCTGAAACGTGTCTTGAACAATGATGTGTATGGTTATATCCTCCTACAGAAAAATGAATGAGATATTTTTAATAGCAATGAGATTTTTACTTAATCTAAAAATATAACTAAAATACTAATGTCCCCAGAGCTTAAAAGGGTATAGTTCACCAAAACAATTTAATTTGTTGAAAATGTACTCACCCTCAGGCCATCCAAGATGTAGGTGAGTTTGTTTCTTCATCAGATTTGGAGAAATGTAGCATTGCATCACTTGGTCTGCAGTGAATGGGTGCCGTCAAAATGAGAGTCCAAACAGCTGATAAAAACATCACAATAATCCACACCACTCCAGTCCATCATTTAACATCTGGAGAAGACAAAAGCTGCGTGTTTGTATATTATGGATAGAGGACTCATATTTTAGCCGCAAAAAATGGTTTGAAGTTAAAAACATTTTGAAGAATTTGTTTCTCAAAAACACACAGCTTTTGTCTTCTCCAGATGTTAACTGATGGACTGGAGTGCTGTGGATTACTTGTGGATTATTGTGATGTTTTTTTTATCAGCTGTTTGGACTCTCGTTTTGACGGCACCCATTCACTGCTGAGGATGCATTGGTGAGCAAGTGATGGATGCTACATTTCTACAAATCTGATGAAGAAACAAACGCATCCTAATCTTGATAGACCTGAGGGTAATGACATTTTCAGAAAATTATCATTTGTGGGTGAATTACTCCTTTAAAAGTCAAACAATTAAGTAATACAATTTTCCCATGGGCTTTTTTATAGCTTGCCAAAGCCAATCTTGAAGAAGACTGTTTCCCGACCAGCGTCTCGTGCCACAGATGTAGAGATTCAGGGCTCAAAAGATGCTCTTATCCAAGACCTTGAAAAGAAGCTACGGAACAAAGCTCCCCAACAAAGGAACATTCAGAAGATGTCATATGAGGAGCGGATGGCGAGAAGATTGTTGGGAGCAGATAATGCCGCCTCAGTATTTGATCTTGAAAATGCATTCATTTCCCAGCCTGCACAGGTATTGTTATTTTAAATTATTTGACGTTTAATGCAACTGCTGAATATCTTTTCAAAGCTTAATATTAGAGCTTGTTAAGAGGAAATACCATGTAGTGATCATGGTGATCGTGATTTGCGCATGTGCAAACAAGCTAGAATATCTACACTCCAAAAAATGCTGGGTTAAATACAACCAGTGCTGGTTAAAATAGGGACAAACCCAGCAATTGGGCTGTTTTGACCCAGCAATTGGGTTAAACGTTAACCCAACCTTCTAGGTAGGAACCCAACCACTGGGTCAAAACAACTGGGTTGTATTTAACCCAGCATTTTTTAGAGTGTATAGAGAATTAATGTTATACAATAGTATATCATACTTCAGCAATGCCACAAGTAAAACTAAAAACACCCTGGTACTCAAGAGTGTCAACTATGCTTTATTCCCATTTGTTACCATCACTCTAGTTGTCTTCAACAGGAATATTCAAAGCCAGACCAAACAGATAAACAGTCTTTCCATGGGCCTAAAATAGCAGGAGTAAAATCCATGTGCTCTTCAGCTATCCTATTCATCATGATGCTATTATTATAATACCACCGCATGTGAATACACCAAGGCCTCAGTTCCTTTAGTTTGTCTATCTATCATGTTTTTTTTTATGTTATTCAAGCAAATGTTATGCACTATTCTAACAGCCAGGCTCTCCAGAAGGTCTCCAGCCTGGAGGAATATGGTAAATGTCATTTTGCAATAGGAGTATCAGTTTGGAGTTTGTCTCTGAAGTGCTCTCATCTTATTATTGTGCATGTACACCTAACACTTCTGACACTTTTTGGAGTTAATAAATGAACACTGGCTGACATTAGTGAATGTGTCAAACACTGAATGATTTTTCTGGCACAATCTAAGACAGACACATTGTACTTGTTGTAGCTGATTGTCTAATGCTCTGAGCCCTGCCTGTGTTTACTGTACGACTGCTGTTTGTCTGGATAAGCTTAGCTTTGATTTTTGAGTTAGTTTGGTTGAATTCGGTTAATTACCACCTTTTCTTGTGCAGGTCCAGAAAGAATTGTCCCGGAGGGGACAGTGCAGAAGCATCAACCATCCAAGAGAAGTGTTTTGCTCCTCGTTTTATACAAGTGCCGCAAGATCTTACTGTTGAAGAGGGACGATTCTGCAGGATTGATTTTAAGGCAGTTATCATTTATTGATATAAAACATCCTGTATGCATTTGTTTTACCACAACATATTACTCCAATGCTTCTGGCCTTCTTAAGATGAAATATCACACACACAGCAAAGTTAGGAGGAGTCTAACAGAGTCTACAGTTGAACCGTTTTTTCTCTTTTTTTACAGTAATACAATAGTTAAATCTGTACAAACCAACATTTAGCTTTTTTAAAGTTTTGCTTTTCTTTCTTTTTTTTCTGCAGGTTGTAGGTTTGCCAACGCCAGATATTTCTTGGTATCTGGATGGGCAACTCATCCGACCTGATGATTACCATAAGATGCTGGTGTGTGAGAAAAGCGTCCACTCCTTCATTATTGAAGTCGTGACCATTCATCATGCAGGTGTATATGAATGTGTAGCGAAGAACCGTGCCGGAGAGAGCCACTTCTCTCTGCGCCTGGATGTGATTGGTGAGCAGCTTTTTGTTGCCTGTATAATGTTGAGAATAAGAAGGTTGCAACATGACAAAATGAGAAAAAAAAATGAAAGGGCATAAATACTTTAGCAAGGCAAACTGTTTCCTGGCATTATATTATGATGATATGATGGATGTTTTGATCACTTTGATTGTGATTTGTTTTTTCACATGAATAATAAAAAATAACCACAGTTTTATCTAATGCAACAAAACTGCATATCTGAAGCTGCCATCATATGCCACCGCCACTAACAATATCAGCGGAGCTTGACGTTTTTGGAAGCTTCACAAGTTCAAAGCATTTTATTAAAGTCATCTCTGTTCAGGCTACTTTTGAACTGAGAGAGCAATCACATTTAAATGTGTATTTAGATGTAAAAAGACTCGAATTTGTAAATTCCTAATACAGGATATGGTGGGGTTGTTGATAGATTTGAGTGACCGTTGTTGCATTGTACATGGAGTCATGGATTTGGGGATGGTCAACTTTTTAACTAGGGATTTGAAACTAAATTTTTCATCAAGACTAGTAATGAGCAGAAACAGTATTTTTATGTACTGTGGCCTCCTTTCCATCCTTCCTGCATGATGAGATCATTGTGAAACTGACTTTTGTTGGCTAAAGCGTCACAAGACACATATGTTGAGGACATTAAAATATACTGTTTAGGAATGATCCTTATGCGCTGTTCAAAAAAAAACAAAGTCATATTTTGTGAAAAGTTTTTGTAACGCTTTAGATTACAACCCGCAAAGAACTATGTTAGTATACTGAATTTACCGTGTACGTTTCTGTAATTACAGTGTACCTTTAAAGAACATACGTGTAGGTATAAGGGAACAATGTGCTACGTTTGGGTAATAAGGGGGTAACAACCAGATATGCAACCTGCAAGAACTGCGCAAGTAAACTGAAGTTACAGCCTAACTTTTTTTTTGTAATTATAGTGTACCTATTCATTACCTCCATGTAGGTATAAGGGAATAATATGTTTGGGGAATAAAGGGGTAACAACCTGTACAATTACAAATCATTTATAATGTAAGTATTTTGAAACTAAGAGGTGCTTATTCTAATATTACGTGGTATGTATGGCCTAAACAACAATCTTATGTTTGGGAATGATTTAGAAAGACGATATATACTTTTTATAATTTTATATTGGTATTTTATTATAGGCGTATAGGTATTTTTTAACCATGGGGTACACATTCTATTATTAAAGGATGGACATGATGGCGATTACTGAACAACAAAACTGGACATCTATTGAAATGAGTTAATGAGTTTCTGCTATGATTTATAATTCATGTGTCTACTTACCTTATGAAGGCTCATTCGTCGATTTCCGCAACTTCACACCAGCAACTTCTCAACACCACAATCAACAAATAACTTTGCATGATATACCATCAAGGTTCAATGCAGCTTAAAACAAGTTTACCTCTTTCCAGCTGTTCGCAGAAAAAATACATGATACAACATTTGTATTTCAGTGGATGTATACTGTGGTGTTTTTATAGCAAAAAAACAATGTAGAGGGTTTAATTTGGCTATCGAACAATTAAATTAAAACTAGTGAAATATTTTTCTCTGTAATTACTGTGCAAATACACTTGTTCTGTGTTTAAGTCCAACTTGTTCCTTCCTTGTTCCATGTAGTTACAGGGTGAATACAATATTTGCGGGCTGTAAATTAAGGTGGTGCTTTGTTCCCCCATTGTTCCATGTAGTTACAGGGTAAATACAACATGTGCGGGCTGTAAATTAAAGTGGTGTTGTTCCCCCATTGTTCCATGTAGTTACAGGGTAAGTACAATATTTGTGGGCTGTAAATTAAAGTGGTTCTTTGTTCCCCCCTGGTTCCATGTTGTTACAGGGTAAATACAACATTTGCGGGCTGTAAATTAAAGTGGTGCTTGTTCCACCTTTGTTCCATGTAGTTACAGGGTAAATACCACATTTGCGGGCTGTAAATTAAAGTGGTGCTTTGTTTCCCCCCTTGTTCCATGTAGTTACAGGTAAATACAACATTTGCGGGCTGTAAATTAAAGTGGTGATTTGTTCCCCTCTTGTTCCATGTAGTTACAGGGTAAATACAACATTTGCGGGCTGTAAATTAAAGTGGTGCTTTGTTCCCCTCTTGTTCCATGTAGTTACAGGGTAAATACAATATTTGCGGGTTGTAAATTAAAGTGGTGATTTGTTCCCCTCTTGTTCCATGTAGTTTCAGGGTAAATACAACATTTGCGGGCTTAAATTAAAGTGGTGCTTTGTTTCCCCTCTTGTTCCATGTAGTTACAGGGTAAATACAACATGTGCGGGCTGTAAATTAAAGTGGTGCTTTGTTTCCCCTCTTGTTCCATGTAGTTACAGTGAAATACATTTGCAGGCTGTAATTTAAAGTGGTGCTTGTTACCTCCTTGTTACATGTAGTTACAGTGTAAATACAACATCTGCGGGCTGTAAATTAAAGTGGTGCTTTGTTCCCCCCTGGTTCCATGTAGTTACGGGGTAAGTGGCTACAACAAATTGCTCTGAAACTATTGTTTATACATTAGGTCATACATACATACAGTACATTATATATCTGGTAATGTATCAATAAACATGGTGGATTGTTTTATTTCATTCAAATATTGTTTGCAATTTACTATAGGAATTCTGCTGGGTTAAATTAACCCCAAATGGGTTTTAAAATTAAAATCACACACAATATGACAATGGTAACAACACAGGCAACAGATATTAAAAGATTAATATTTATTACACCAGTTCAGAAAAAAGCAAAGTAACTCCATACTTGTACAGCTTATACAGTTAAATCAATTTCTTTTGAAAAGCTTGTTTAAGAATATATTTTGTTCAATTTAAGTTTTTCACCCACTGACTTAATGACTAATTGATCAACTAGTAATGACTAGTTAAACTATTATGACCAAACCATCACGCCAATAAACACAGTAAAAAACACTGAAAGTCAAGATTAAACTGTGTATTATAGCGACCTGACAGGATTTTACAATCTTTGATTTACCGTTTTGATCCACGTCCTCAAGCACCATTTTGACTAACATATTTCAGTTCCCGGTTTTACCGCTCATCAGTCGCTGCTCAATGTTGTGAGAACATACTCGGACAAAACCCTCCAGTTTTAAAAAGAACACATTCCAGTCAGTTTCAAAAATCTCCCTCCTCTTCGTTTCTATTAGTTTTCTTGTATTTTCTACACACATTCCTGTCATGAGCGCCGAAAACACGGATAGACTCGTCTTATGCGCCATTCCAGCTGTTTCCAGTTCTCGCTCACCTCATTCACTGCTCCAGTTTTAAAGGAACACACTCCAGACAGTTTCAAAGTTGTCCCCTCGTTTGCGCTTCGATTAGTTTTCTCCTATTTTCCACATGTTCCCGTCTTAAGCACCGCAGTCACGGATTTCGTTGCACACAGAGCCGTTCACGTTTGAACTCACGTGACTTGCTGCATGCTCTCATTCTCGTCCTCCACATTCATAACCCAGCAATGTTGGGTTACTTATTACTGATATCAACCCAGCTCTTAACTCAACTCTTAAATCAAGCCAGCTTCCTAACCCAACAGTCGCAACCGAGCGTTTGGATTGAAACAATAACCAGCGTGTTTTATATGTGTAGGCTATAAAAAAGTACACAGTGTATGTTTTTGCTTAATCGCTTGCAAATATAAGATTGTTAGGTCATACATACCCCGTAATATTAGAATAGGTAACCCTTAGTTTCAAAATACTTAGTAGAAATAATTTGTAATTTTAGATTTTTACTCCTTTATTCCACAAACTTTGCATATTATTCCCTTATACCTACCTGGAGGTACTGAATAGGTACACTATAATTACAGAAACGTACACCGTGAATTCAGTATACTTACATAGTTCTTTTGTGGGTTGTAATCTAAAGCGTTACCAGTTTTTGTAGACCAAATAGATGTACTTTTCTAACAATATATTGCTTCAGATGATTCATGACCAGGCATGTGAGAGAGCCACTCTGTGCTGAACGTGTATCTATTGCAGGTTTCTAAAAAAGTATTTTAAAGTAATGTAATTTGAATTCATTCATACATGAGCTCAAATTGAAATTTCTTAGTATTGACTGATGGCCAAGTGACATTTTTATTCAGGCTAGTAATGTTGTATCTCAGGGGCCTCTGGTTATCTAAATGCACCTCTGTTCAATATATGACACAATGACTCTGAAGTGAATGTAATTCTTCTCCGTATGTCCTCAGCTCAGGAGCAGTTGTGTCCTCCCACATTTGTGGTGAAGATGAGGAATTCTCGGGTTCTTGAGGGCGATGCTGTGCGGTTAGAGTGTAAGGTGGCGGCATCTCCAACACCTCAGCTCTACTGGAAGAAAGACAAGGAAATGCTGCGAATCGACCCCATGAGAACGAGGTCTGACATTTTTTTCACTTTATGTGTGGATGCAAAATGTTTTCAATATAGACTAGACAGTATATATTTCCCTTTCGAACGGTCTCTCCCGTTGCGTTGACACTCTTATGGGGAAACTCCTGTTTACTCTGATTACTGAAACCTGATTTGTTAACGTTTGTGTAGCTGCACAAAAAAAAAAGTCATTTCAGCCCGCCACAACGGGCAGAGCCGACTGCCTATATAAGGGGAAGTCGTGGCCTAATGGTTAGAGAGTCGGACTCATAACCCAAAGGTTGTGGGTTCGAGTCTCGTACCGGCAGGGATTGTAGGTGGGGGGAGTGAATGTGTAGCGCTTTCTTCCACCTTCAATACCATGACTGAGTGCCCTTGAGCAAGGCACCGAACCCACCAACTGCTCCCCGTGCGCCGCAGCATAAATGGCTGCCCATGAAATGGGTGTGTGTTCACGGTTTGTGTGTTCACTTTGGATGGGTAAATGCAGAGCACAAATTCCAAGTATGGGTCACCATACTTGGCCACATGTCACGGTCCTTTCACTTTCACTTTCAGTGTTGGCCGGAGCCAATTGAACATTTCCGCAGCATTTTCCTTTCTCCTTCAGCGCGAAGATCATCTCCTCGCTGGACTCTGAAGAAGAAGAATGGAGAAGTCTGTTTATTTGCCATATAAGAGCCCCGTCAGAGGAAAGACTATACTCTTCAGCGCTTCTCCCCTGCAGCCATCTGGCAAACTTCAGAGATAATTTCCTAGAGCAAATTTCACACCGTTGCTTAAAATGTCACGCCACGAGCGTGGCTCGTGCAGAGCACCCCTGCACGCTTCAGACAGGCACGGTGAGTGCGTCGCTTGCCTGGGCTGTTCTTACACTGAGGCTGCACTTACTGAGACAGAATGCTCTCACTGCGAGATCGAGTCATCTCTCTTCACTACGGATTGCCTTCTTTCATGAGGGCAGCCCCACCCCTACCGCTCTGCCATTTCTTGCCTCAAAGGAGGAAGAAACAGAGGAGTCAGGTTACTGAGCAGGCGGTCTTGAGTGATCTCACACCAGCACAGGTCCCAAGTACTTCACTCTTCCCACAGCAATATGACTAACCAGTGCACTTCTCCCACTGACTCGTGCCATGAACGAGTCTGGCCAGAGTTCCGATGCCTTTAAAGAGCTGAGTAGAGCAACTGTGATCAGCAAATGGCCAACTTGGTGGCGCTTGAGAGCCACCTTTGGCTGAATCTCACAGAGATCAAGGACGAGGACAAAGTCACCTTCCTCGACTCCCCAGTCTCCCCCATGGAGTTACTCGCCCCTGCCATTGTTGAATTTGCAAGAAGTCGTTGCAGGTCGTTCTCCCCAAGCGCTCTAGCTTGGCAGCTGTTTCAAGTTACCAGAAGGCTCCATCATCCCAACAGCTTGTGAAGCCTGCTCTGTCTCCCGCTCAGCCTCAGCCCAAAACAGAGCCTGAGCCTAAGCACCAGGGCCCCTGCTCCAAAATGACGTTGGACCCTGAGCCGCAAAAGCCGTCCCGATCTCAAAACAGAGAGGAAGAGGAGAGGGTTAACAAAGAAGTCTCGCACTTGCTCTCCAGTCCCCTGTTCAGCTCTGGGTGATGGAAGCTCTGTCAGTGCTGGGCCCATCCTACCCACTCAGCATGTGCTCAAGCAAATTACCACTGTGATAGCAAACCCACTAACTCAAAAGAGCAGTTCTCCTCTACATGACAGCTCAAATGTCAGTTCCCTGCCTTCACACAATGATCTGACACTCAAAAAACTCAGACCACTTGCTGCCCGGCCAGGTTACTCACTCCAATTCACTTGAAAACCCCTCGTTTCAGAGGTGCTATTCAAACTTTGGTACAGTACAACGATGCACATGTCCTCCGATCCGAAGAACAGAGTCTGCTTGCAAAAGGTGCCGTGAAGTCCGTTCCGCAAGCGAACATCAAGTCAGGCTTTTACAGATGCTACTTTCTCGTTTTCAAGAAACATGGTGGGCTCAGGCTCATCCTCAATCTCAGACACCTGAACCATGCCCTAATGAGACGCCTGTTCAGAATGTTAACTTTGAAACATATCCTCACGTAAGTATGCCCAGGGGACTGGTTTTTAATCGATGGATCTGGAAGATGCTTACATTCATAACCAGATAGCCTCTCATCACAGACCATTCTTGAGATTTGCGTTTGAGGGAGTGGTTTTTCAAAATACAGTACTGCCTTTCGAACGCTCTCTGGCCCTGTGCACTTTTACAAAGTGCGTGGACGTGGTTCTCTCCCCGCTGAGGCAGATGGGAATCCGCATCATGAATTACCTTGACTATTGGCATAGTGTTAGCCAGGTCGGAGTGCAAACTCCACGCTCACAAGTCATTGCTGCTCAGCCACCTGGAGCACCTTGGGCTCTAAATCAGTTTAGCCCAGCGGGTTGCTTTCCAAGGGTCAGGAAATGTCATCCGCCGCCTCTGTGATTCCGCTGGGCTTGCTTCATATGCAGCTCCTCCAATTTTGGCTCAAAGCCAGCGTACTGTCCCACGCTTGGTGTCTGGGACACCTTTGCCTCAAGGTGAACCACCACTGCATCAGAGCTGTAGTCCCTTGAAAGTCCCCTCACCTGTACCAGGAAGGCGTCCAATTGGGATTGACCTCCAGAAGGAAGGTTGTCATGACTGATGCCTCCAACTCCGGTTAGGAAGCACTGTGCAAAGGCAGACTGGCATTTGGCTCCTGGTCCAGTGTGAAGCAACACCTACATATCAACTGCCTCGAAATTATGGTGGTTTTACTGGCCCTAAAAATGTTCCTGCCAGCCTTATGGGGGCACTATGTCCTCATCCGTTCAGATAACATGAGAGTGGTAGCCTTTATAAATCACCAGGGTGGTCTCAGGTCACAGTCCCTATACAGGATGGCAAGACACCTCCTTTTATGGGCACAGTGCAACCTGTGCTCACTGAGGGCAGTTCACATGTCGGGCAAACTGAACCAAGGAGCGGATATGATGTGCCAGGGCAATGTGTCTCCAGGGGGAATGGAGTATACACCGCTAAGTGATTCAGGTGATTTGGAATGCCTTTGGTTGGGCAGAGGTAAACCTCTTCGCCTCAGAAGGCAACTCTCACGGCCCAACATTTTTCTCGAAGGAGCGAGATGCTCTGGCTCACGACTGGCTCCCCCAGGTCATCAGATGAGTGAGGGAGGTAGGATGCTTGGTTCTCCTGCTCTTCCCCGAGTTGATACAGCTGCTGTCGGTGAGGAAGGACCTCCTCTCCCAAGCAAGAGGGATGATTCGGCATCCCCAGCTCGAGCTGTGTAGCCTTCATGTTTGGCCCCTCGACGGGAGTCTTTACAGCTCTCCACGGGGGATAGCTAACACCATTTCGAAGGCTAGAGTCCCGTCTACGAGACTCCTCTAATCCCTCAAGTGGTCAGTGTTCTCTGTCTGGTGTGCAGTCCGGAATGAGGACCCACCCTCATGTGACATGCCCACGGTCCTCAGGGGCCTTCGAGGTCCTCCATTTGAGCCACTCGAAGTCGGCTGACTCATGGCCCCTGTCACTTAAGACCGCTCACCCATTGGCTTTAGCATTGGTCAAGCGAGTGAGCAATCTGCAAGCACTTTCAGGCAGCGCTTCTTGCCTTGAGTTTGGGTCTAGCGACTGTAAAGTAATCCTCAAACCAAGACATGGCTATTTGCCTAAGGTGCTCTCCACTCCATTCAGAGAACAGGTTATTACCCTTCTAGCTCTTCTGAACACAGAGGATTTTGTGCTTTTTAGTCAATGGTCGCTTATTGAACGCAGTCTGCATTAGTGTTTCACGCAAAGTGAGAGCTCGTTTTGAAAGGGAATGCTCTGGTTACTAATGTAACCTCGACTCCCTGAGATAATGGGAACGCGAGTTGTGTATACAGCCATGCTATAAAGATACACGATTCGATGACTGTCGCTTATCAGTCAAAAGATTCTGATGGAATGGCATTCAGAGCCGACTTATATAGGCAGTCTGCTCTGAAGGGCTGAAATGCCATTTTTGTTCGTGCAGCAACACGAAAGTAAACCAATCAGGCTTCAGTATTCAGTAAACAGGAGTTACCCCATAGTGTATCACACAATGATCATTCCCGTTATCTCAGGGAACCAAGGTTATGTTAGTAACTGGAGCGATATTACATATTCAAGATATGAAGATAAAATATTTTAGACTTTTTATACACTTAAATGACAAATTTGGTCCATTTGTGTGTTTAAAGACAGTTGCAGAAAGGAATAATTCATACAAAAACAAAGATTCATTTGTTTCCTTTCCTTTCTTGTCCTGTGGAGCACAAAGGTTTTTTTGTTTTGTTTTTTTAGCTGTTTTACATTATAACGTTATTTTGTTGAATGTCCTAATATCCTATTACATATGAAGAAAAACAAAGGCACCATAACAAAAGTCCAAGTCCAAGAGGAAAATTCAATAAAAAAAAAGGTTATTTCACAGAAATTTCCAATATGAAATAGTCCGATTTAGACCTTACCGTCTACAAACTTTCAGATACAATTTTTTTAACTCGTCCAGAGCACTAAAAATATATTCAGAAAAAATTTATTTAATGAAATAACACACAGAAAAAATAAATAAATAAAAGCAACAGGGCGAGAATGGTCATGTAACATGGTTTCTGAAGAACTGAGCTTTAAAAAACACATTCCCATAGATTTAAATGTCCATGGTAATAATACTTTAGATGGATTCTTCCATTAACTTTTTAAAAACCGATTTAACACATTATTGTCTTGGGCAGTTGTTTACAGTAAATATTTTCTTTGCTAGATGAGTTATATTGATGTAGTCATTGTAGATGTTTGCATGTCCCCGTGACGTTTGCATGTTTGGTGTGTCAGTCTTTCTCAGGACGGTTCAGGAAAGCAGTGTTTGGTCATTGATCCAGTGATAAAGTCTGATGCGGGCTGGTACACTGTATCTGCCATTAATGAAGCAGGCATGTCCACATGCAATGCCAGGCTAGACGTGGGCAGTAAGTGCACTTACTGTTTACTTTGCTTAGTATATGTTTGAAAATTGTTTAGACTTTGCTTATTCTGAAACATTTTTTTTTCTCCAAAACTTGTGTTTAGGCATGTTGCACTATAAAATGAACTCCATCTTTATATTGATACATAGTGTAGGAAGGTGCAGTAAATGATGATTTCTTTTCCCCCATTTTTTACTTTTTTTTTTTGGTATGCATAGTCCTGTTTGGACAAATACATTTATAAAAGTACAAATATTCCAGGTTGTCTCTCAATTGTTATGACCTCATAAGACTACATGTTTAATAGTGTACACAAATGAGTTTTAAATGTCTTTAGTTGTTACACAATTATTGAATTATTCTCTGTTAACCCGAATTTGCCTCTCAGCCTTGAATAAGAATGCCTGTTTTCTTATAGCTCGACTGAATAAGTCTACCGCTCCAGTCAGGATGCTGAAGAGTCTTCCCATCTTGAGCCAGTTTTCCACATTGAGCACAGAGCCCGTTCCTCATCACACCGCCCCACTATATGAGAGCGATGAACTGTAGACACTCATCTGAGTCATGCAGCTTTCATGTCGACATCTGATATTATTATGCAGTATTTATGTAGTATATTTCTCTATAAATGAGCCAGTTAAGCAGTTTAGCCAGTGCCGCTGATGTTTGCCAATCCAGCAGAATCAACACGCTCTCATGGTTGATTTGGTTGGAAATGGATAACCAGTCTCATGTAAAGCTGCATATTTATGACACCCAGTACAAGAGAAAAAAATGTATCTTAGTTTGTCAGTTTTGCATAAACTAGACTAATGCTTTGATTGCTGTATGCCCTGTGGAAGCTCAATATGTGTGCAGTGTCTTCACTGATACACTCGGAAAATACATAATGATCTTATATGTACTGAAGATGATATTTGTTGGAATTTTTGCTACTAGTACAAAGAATTTGGTCAAATGTATTGATTACAGTCCTGAACACAGATGTCATGTGTTAAATATGATGAACATTTGAGTAAAGATCTTTGTGAAAACACTACAGATTTATCTCTAAGGTATTTTTCCCTGTCATGACACACTCTCACATGACAATATCAAATATATCAAAAACCTGCCAAAGAACTAAATCAACCAACAGCATTGGGTTAGACTGTGTAGATGGACGTTTAAGTAGTTAGAAAGGCTCTTTTGCAAAATATTTATTACAGAAACATTCTATAAACAACTTATGAAAAAGCCAAGACAAAAATATTCTGGTAATCATAACCATGTGGATATTAGGCATACAATACAATGCCATCCTTCATCACATGGTTTCTGAACATTTTCGGTACTAATGCTGTATTAGTACACAGGACTCGGTGTGACGCTCCCTTTTACAGCTGCGCTTTGATAAACGGAAAATACAGTCGTGGCAATAAAACGTTGTACACATGGCACACTACACAGATACAGTGAATGTAAAGAAAGAGAAGATCCACTCACTCATCACAATGCAGTTTTAAGTACTATAGATGTGGCAAGGAATGGAGAGATCTATGGCTGAAGACCAAAGTCACACAAGAGATGGGACACGAGAGGATCTTCAGATCTCCACATCACTTTCTTTATCATTATCATGGTCACCATCGTAAAACTCATTCACAGCTTCAGGCCTGTGATGAAACAGAAGCAGCTGGTCAGATCAGGATAATCAATATTCTGCCAAGCACTTGACATCTCTTCTCTATCGGTAAAGCACAGTAATGATTATAATAATAACTTGTTATTAGAGGGTCAAGTTATTATGATTATTTTATAATAATTAAAAAGAAAAGTTTGTATACCCTGGTAAAAATTGTGAAATTGATTTTGAAAATATGACTGATCATGTAAAAAACTTTTATTTAAGGATAGTGATTATATGAAGCCATTTATTATCACATGTTTGGCTCCTTTTTAAATCAGAATGATAACAGAGATCATCCAAATGACCCTGATCAAAAGTTTACACATCCTTGAATGATTGGATTTGTTACAGACACACAAGGTGACACGCACAGGTTTAAATGGCAATCCAAGTTTAATTTGCCACACCTATGGCTTTTTAAATTGCGATTAGTGTCGGTGTTTAGACAGTCGATGAGTTCGTTAGCTCTCATGTGGATGCACCGAGCAGATACTGAGCAGAAGAGAAGAGTCAAAAGACCTGTGCAACAAGGTCATGGAACTTTATAGAGATGGAAAAGGATATAAAAAGATATTCAAAGCCTTGAAAATGCCAGGGAGAAATACAGGCTGCTCTGGAAAAAGATGGTGTGGTTGTCCAGGGAGCAAAAATATGACAATACTTGAACAAAAATGAGCTGCATGGTCGAGATGCCACAAAAAAAGCCTGGTTACAACACCTTAACTCACAGCTTCTGGCACACTGTAATCTGGAGTGACGAGACCACTGAAGATGAATGCAGCATGTTATCAGAAAATACTGGCAGCCAATTTGCATTCTTCTGGTGGAAAGCTGTGCATGGAATGGTCTTGGACTTTCCAGCATGAGAATGACCCTATCCTCCAGTGGTTACAGCAGAAAAAGGCTTCATATGATCGAGCCACTCTGGGGAGATCTCAAAGACTTTGCATGACCTGGAGGCATTTTGCCAACTGAATGGGCAGCTATACCACCTGCAAGAATTTGGGGCCTCATAGACAACTATTACAAAAAGACTAGACGCTGTCATTGATGCTAAAGGGGGCAATACACTGCAATGAGAACTAAGGGTGTGCAGACTTTTGGCCAGGGGTTATTTCATTTTTTCTTTGTTGCTATGTTTTGTTTTATGATTGTGTCATTTTGTTATAACCTACAGCTGAATATGAATCGCATAAGAAATGTGTTTTGCGTGCTCGCTCATGTTTTCTTTAAAAAAGGGTACATATATTATCAATACTCCAAACTTTTGAGCACAACTGTACTGCAACTGTACTGCAAACCTTTGAGCACAACGTAGAATAGAAATAGAATAGAGTGCAAGTGTAGATGGAAGAGACGTGTCTTTAGCGTTTCTTGAAGATGGCTAAAGACTCCACCAGCAGCGAACAGTTAAGGTAAACGTCTGTGAAAGTGATTTTGTGCCTCTTTGATAATAATAATAATCAACATTGATTCAGCATATTAGAGTGATCTCTGAAGATTATGTGACACTGAAGACTGGAGTAATGATGCTGAAAATTCAGCTGTGCATCACAGAAATAAATTACATTTTACAATATATCCACATAGAAAACACTTATTTTAAAGTGCCCCTATTATGCCATGTCGAATAATGCCTTTCATTCAGTAAATGATCTGTAAATGATCTGCAAAGTTGTAAAGCTGAAAGTGCATGATAAATTTAGTTTAGATCGACTCTGAACAGCTGACAGTCGTTAATAATTCAAATCCCACTTCCATGATGGCTACACGTCACTGGGTAACACATTTGCATAATGCTCTATTCTGCATTGGCTGGCCACCCACAACTTGACCCCAGACCACAAACATGTCATTTTACTGACGACTGATCTCTAATCTCGTGGAGTTCACATTAGACCAATCACAACAGACTGGGCCATCTGACCAATCAGAGCAGAGTAGGTTCATGGAAAGGCGGGGTTTAGAGAGACTGAATCTCAGAACTGCCTCGAACTAATCGTTTGAGAATAGTTGGAAAATGAGGTGATAAATGCATATTTTGAGAAAATGTACGTGTTGTTTGGAACATCTAGGCACCTTCAAAATGGGATCATAGGGTACTTTAACACATAATTTCACAGTAATTATGGTTTGACTATTTTTGATCGAATAATGCAGCCTTGATGAGAGGAGAGACTTCTTTAAAAAATGTTTTTTTTTTAAATCTTATAGAGCCCAAATTTGTAAACACTAGTGTTACAGTCACCTAGAGAAGTTGTCTTCTGATCCTCGCTCATCAGGATCGGCCTCGTCTGGTCGCTCGTAGCTCAGCAAATCAGAGGGAACGTCGTGGATCTGAACACTTGGAGCGTGATTTAACATCTTCAGGCTCTCAAACACTGTTTGACGAATCTGCTCCAAATACTAGAAAAACCAGGTCATGTATTGGTTACAGCTGAGTGATGACGGGGCACTGAACACCTATTTCAACGATTTCAAACCTTAAGAAATATGTGACCTACTGGAGCACAAACCAGTCTTGAGTCGCTGGGGTATATTTGTAGTAATAGTCAAAAATACATTGTATGGGTCTAAATGATCGATTTTTCTTTTATGCCACAATAGGATATTAAGTAAAGATTTTGTTCCATGAAGATATTTAGTAAATTTCCTACTGTAAATATATAAAAACTTAATTTTTGATTAGTAATATGCATTGCTAAGAACTTCATTTGGACAACTTTAAAGATGATTTTCTCAATATTTAGATTTTTTTTGCACCCTCAGATTCCAGATTTTCAAATAGTTGTATCTCGTCCAAATATTGTCCGATCCTAACAAACCATACATCAATGGAAAAATTATTCATGATGACGTACAAACCTTAATTTTGAAAAATTGACACTTAGCACTGGTTTTGTGGTCCAGGGTCACATATAATACACTATAATTACTTTCACTTTTTCATATAAAATCAGAACTGTTCTATTTTGATAATGTTTCAATTTTACACTTTTTAAAACTATAACTTTAAGTTCTAGAGAGCATCTTGTGCTGCATCTGAATCTCAAGCATTTCTAATGGATTTTTCATTATGCAGCACTTCTTGGTTTTCCATTTTTCAAGATCCTCAAATTGTTATTTCCAGGTTTTAAAGAGGTTTTGAATGTGTACATGCGGACACAAAAAAAAACTGTATATTGTGAGGAAAATAACGCATACTTGTCTAGAATTTTGGTTTTCTATCCTTGTGCTGACATCTGGGTGAAGTGTGAAGTCTGGAGCAAAATATTCAAAGTATTCTGTGCAGAGGACAAATATAGTGACGAGGAACAGTTTTAAAGCAGTGCATTAGAGGACACTAATTCACACAAGCGCTAGATAACATGTAATAGCAAAACAAAGACATCCAATACTTCTAGTTGTCTTCTCATGTGACACAGTTGCTGTCTTACCACTATATGGCAGCTCATCACTAATGGACTCCTCAACTAGTAAAGATGTTTCATATGTCCTAAAAATCAAATATATGATACATTAATGAACATATCAGAAAGAGTCAAAGACAGAAGTGTAGCACTTACAGCCAAAACAGCTTAGAAACCCAAAGTCTTAACATATGACCTCCTAAATGAACACGATCAGAGACTCGATAGAAGCGAGATAATGAGGAGGAAGTAAGAGAAATCATAGGATAATGAGCAAATCCCAACATTTGAATAGAACAGTTGTAATGCTACATTGCCGTGCAAACTGGTTTACTGTTTTTAATTAGTGATGCACCAACATTACAGACAAGTTTTTAGTTCTAAGTGAGAGTAAGTAATTCTCATAATGCAATAATGACCATATTGTTCCTTGCTGTGGTTGAAAATAACTTGTATTACAGTAAAGATTTGTCATATCACTGTTTAAACAGGAAGCTGCTAGAAAGTGGCAAGTGATGCAAAGATACAAGTTTAACTGGATCTAATAAAATGTTTTGCCAAAGGCAATGCATTTTCATTTTGGTAATTAAGACTTTGCAAAGAGGCTATCATTATTAAAAATGTAACTGTACATGACAACAAAACCAAAGCCTATGTGTCAGTGACAGAACTGTACTGTTGCTCATTTCACATCAAGACTGAAAAAATAACATTGTAATTGGACTTCAGAGATGCAAAAAAATTATGATATGACCCCTTTAAAGAAGTTTCCTTTATTATACAACTACTTCCTCTTCTGATGATTTATAGTGAACTGAGCAGTGAAATGATAAACATACCAGCATCTAGCAACGTTTCTCACAGTGTATCCTCCTCCACCCAGAACAAGCAGCGGGATTTTGAAGCTCTTCACAAACTCCACACAATCTCTACAAGTACAAGTGTTTAAACAAGATTAGCAAGGGTTTCAAAATACTGCGTGCAGGTGAAGAAAAGATGACGGTGTTAGATTATGGAGTAGTTTTTTTTTTTTTTTTACCCATGTCCGCGTATGCTGAGATTGAAGCATCCTAATCGATCACAGCCCAGAGAATCAGCTCCACACTGCAGACAAAGCACAGAGATGAGCAACAAAACCCCAGCAGATCCAGACCAACGGAGAGCGTGATCTCACCTGGAGAACAACGCAGGTGGGCTGATAGAAGTCCACCACCTGCTTGATAACCGGCTGAAACAGGTGTCTGTAGCCTGAGAACATCAAAACAAACAATCCTCATGTCACTTCACTTCTCATGTAAATAGATCTTAAAATAACAAGTCTCATTTTCTGGGAATTTGATCAAAAGGATGTCTATGATTAAAACAAGAACAAGCTCAGAAAAATCTACTTAATTCAAAGGGAAAACACGTTTTCATTCACCAGTGACAGATATTTGTTCTTGTTTTAAGCATGAACTCATTTCGTTCAATTCAATGAAAATTCAAGACTTCGTTTCACATTCGGATTTCAAGTAAATGTATCCTGATTCAAGGATGTTTAGATCATTGTACTGGAAAACAAAAATACAGAAGAAGTCATTCTCCAACATTTAATGCCATGACTCTATGAGTTAAAAGGCCCGTTCACACCAAGGACGATAGCTATGAAGATAACAATAAAGATATAGTTCTAAAAATCGTTCTCAATATTAAAGAATAGCAGAGTCCACACCACAGCTATAACGATAAAGACAAAGAGAAACGATATCAAAAACTTTCAAAACGATTTTTCTCCAGCTGATTAACGATAAAAAAAATTGACAGCCAATCAGAATCCCTCCTGCTGTAACGAGCTCAAGAATTTAAAGCGGCAGACGCACGTGCGCTTAGAATAAACAGACAATATCGTCCACTGGTGTGAACGGGGCTAAAGACTTTCTGCTCCGATTTAAGACTTTTTTTCATGTCTTAAAAAGTGTGGAAGGGTGAATCAAGACTTTAAGACCTTTTTAAGGCCAGCAGAAACCCTGAATATTTAAACTGCTCCAAAAGCAGGTTGTGTTCAGAGAATAATAGCTACTTGCATAACCTGAAAATTACTCATGCGGTTGAACTGATATCTTTGACCATATGCCACCCAGTACAACAACAGTATATAACTTAACTATTACAATTACATGGCTACGCTTTGGAAGATTAATCATACAGGTGCATCTCAATAAATTAGAATTAGAATTCATGGAAAAGTTCATTTATTTCAGTAATTCAACTCAAATTGAAGTAGTTTAAGTCTTTGGTTCTTTAAATTGTGATGATTTGGCTCACATTTAACAAAAACCCACCAATTCACTATCTCAACAAATTAGAAGATGGTGACATGCCAATCAGCTAATCAACACAAAACACCTGCAAAAGTTTCCTGAGCCTTCAAAATGGTCTCTCATTTTGGTTCACTAGGCTACACAATCATTGGGAAGACCGCTGATCTGACAGTTGTCCAGAAGACGATCATTGACACCCTTCACAAGGAGGAGGGTGAGCCACAAACATTCATTGCCAAAAAAGTTGTCTGTTCACAGAGTGCTGTATCTTAGCATGTTAACAGAAAGTTGAGTGGACGGAAAAAGTGTGGAAGAAAAAGATGCACCACCAACCGAGAGAACCACAGCCTTATTGATTGTCAAGCAAAAATCGATTCAAGAATTTGAGTGAACTTCACAAGGAATGGACTGTGGCTGGGGTCAAGGCTTCAAGAGCCATCACACACAGACGTGTTAAGGAATTTGTCTACAGTTGTCATATTCCTCTTGTTACTCCTGAACCACAGACAACGTCAGAAGCTTCTTACCTGGGTTAAGGAGAAGAAGAACGGGACTGTTGCCCAGTGGTCCAAAATCCTCTTTTCAGATTAGAGCAAGTTTTGTATTTCAGAATCATAATCCAATCAGAAGAGCTTTATTATCAAGTATGTTTTCACACACAAGGAATTTGACTTGACGAAAGGAGCTTCCAGTGTAGAAGAAAGTAAAACGTAGTGCAGACATACATTGGAATACCAGTAGGAATGTCATATAACAACTAATATACTACACAAAAGAAAATTGAATAATGTACTATTACCATAAAAGAATATGGAAATTAACAGAATTAACGTGGCGCCGCAAATGCAGCCAGGACTCTGTATTCTCCGGATTCTTTCTATTGTTTTTGTTTGTTTTGTTCTTGTGTTTTGTCATTTCTTCTTCTATAAGTGTTACCAGAGACGAACTCCTTAACATTAAGCAGCACACCCCAGACAATATTTTTCCGGTTTTTGATTATTCAGACGTTTTGTTGGACATTCTAGTCGGAGGTACAGCTGTGTTGTTCAAACGCGCGTGCAGACGCAGAAGACGCAGACGCCCTGGTGAAGCTCCGCGCGCACGCGGCATTCGGACTGTGCTCCCAAGCATTCATCTCGCGAATGTCCGTTCCCTTATTAACAAAACGGATGAACTTCTTCTCCTCACCCGCACCAACAAGGACTTTTCAAACTCTGCTGCACTGTGCTTCACTGAAACCTGGCTGAGTGAAGCCATTCCGGACACCGCGCTTCATCTGCCGGGCTACCAGCTGTTCAGAGCGGATCGCATCGCGGAGTTAACGGGGAAAACCAGAGGTGGTGGATTGTGTTTCTACATCAACGAAAGTTGGTGTTCAGATGTAACAATGCTGAAAAAGGTATGCTGTCCTAATTTAGAGGCACTCATCATAAACTGTAAACCTTTCTACTCACCATGGGAGTTTTCCTCTTTCATTCTTGTGAATGTGTACGTGCCTCCGGACGCGTGCGTGAGCGCCGCGATGCAACAGCTGGCCGAACAAATAACTGAAATGGAGCAAAGGTACCCAGACTCTATTTTAATCATTCTTGGAGATTTTAACAAATCAAATCTCTCCCGTGAACTGCCAAAATACAAGCAGCACATTACGTGTCCCACCAGAGACAGCACTATTTTGGATCACTGTTACACAGCAATAAAGGATGCATATCACTCTGTCCCACGAGCAGCTTTGGGGCTCTCTGATCACTGTTTGGTTCATCTTATACCGACCTACAGGCAGAAACTGAAATCAGCTAAACCTGTTTTAAGGACTGTAAAAAGATGACTAATGAAGCAGAGCAGGATTTACAAGCTTGTTTTGACCTCACTGATTGGAGCGTCTTTGAAGCTGCTGCCACCGATCTGGACGAGCTCACAGAGACTGTAACTTCATATATCAGTTTCTGTGAAGATATGTGCATTCCTACCAGGAAATTTTTATCATTTAATAATGATAAACCGTGGTTTACTGGGAAACTCAAACAGCTTCGTCACGCCAAAGAGGATGCTTACAGAAGTGGGGATAAAATCTTGTATAACCAGGCCAGGAACAGACTAACAAAGGATATCAGAGTGGCTAAAAAAAACTACTCAGAAAGCTGAGAAAAGAGCTTTCAGCAAACGATCCAGCGTCAGTATGTACTGGTCTGAGGAACATCACCATGTACAAGTCACCACCCCCACAGTTTGCGGAGAATCAACAACTGGCTGATGATCTGAATGTGTTTTACTGCAGATTTGAAAAGGATCGTCTACCACCCCCCATCCGCTCTGATCTGCACTTCACACCTTCACCTACCACCCCTTCAACTCCCCTCCCTCCCTCCCCCACCATTCAACCTGTGCTTAAGAGGTTTGTGTTGAGGATGTGAACCGGGTCTTCAGGAAGCAGAAATCTAGAACAGCTTCAGGCCAGATGGTGTTACACCAGCCTGTCTGAAATCCTGTGCTGACCAGCTTGCCCCCATCTTCACACAGATCTTCAACATATCACTGGAGCTGTGCAAAGTCCCTTCATGCTTCAAATGCTCCACCATCATCCCATTCCCCCAAAAGCCCAAAATCACTGGACTCAACGACTACAGACCTGTCGCTCTCACATCTGTGGTCATGAAGTCACTTGAGAGACTGGTCCTAGCCTACCTGAAGGACATCACTAGACCCTTGCTGGATCCTCTTCAGTTTGCCTACAGAGCAAACAGGTCTGTGGATGATGTAGTCAACATGGGACTGCATTATATCCTGCAACACCTCGACAGACCTGGTAATTACGCAAGGATCCTATTTGTGGACTTCAGTTCGGTCTTCAATACCGTCATGCCTGACCTTCTCTCAGACAAACGCACCCAGCTCTCCGTGCCCACCTCCAGCTGTCAGTGGATCAACAGCTTCCTGAAAGACAGACAGCAGCTAGTGAGGCTGGAAAAACTCACATCCAACACCCGCACCATCAGCACTGGCGCTCCCCCCCGGGTTGTGTTCTCTTCCCACTGCTCTTCTCCCTCTACACCAACGATTGCACGTCTAAAGACCCCTCTGTCAATCTCCTGAAGTTCGCAGACGACACTACCGTCATCGGCCTCATCAAGGACGGAGACGCGTCTGCTTACAGACAGGAGGTTAAAGACCTGGCTGTCTGGTGCAGTCTCAACAAACTGGAGCTCAACACGCTCAAAACAGTTGAGATGATCGTGGACTTCAGGAGAAACCCCCCTCCACTCCCCCCACTCACCATCATGGACAGTACTGTGGCTGCAGTGGAGTCATTCAGTTTCCTGGGCACCACCATCTCTCAGGACCTGAAGTGGGACACTCACATAGACTCCATTGTCAAGAAGGCCCAGCAGAGGCTGTTCTTCCTTTGCCAGCTGATGAAGTTCAACCTTCCACAGGAGCTGCTGAAACAGTTCTACACAGCATCATCACTGAGTCTGTCCTGTGCACTTCAATAACAGTCTGGTTTGGTTCAGCTACAAAATCAGACATCAAGAGACTACAACGGCCAGTCAGGACTGCTGAGAGGATTATTGGTTCCCCTCTGCCCAGCCTCCAAGATATTTACATCTCCAGAGTGAGGAAAAGGGCTCAGAAAATAACTCTGGATCCATCACATCTAAGCCATCTCCTTTTTGAACTTTTGCCTTCTGGTCGGCGCTACAGAGCACTGACAACCAGAACAGCCAGGCACAAGAACAGTTTTTTTTCCCACAGGCTATATTCAGCCTAAACAATTAATCTTTCATAATTATAGATTGTCCATCACAACTAACATAGTTATATTTATATTAAACTGCAAACTTTGTAAATAACATATCTGCACACTAATAAACATATCTGTACATTTATCTAAACAATTACATTTGGAAACCAAGGTCCTAGAGTCTGGAGGAAGGGTGGAGAAGCTCATAGCCCAAGTTGCTTGAAGTCCAGAGTTAAGTTTCCACAGTCTGTGATGATTTAGGGTACAATGTCATCTGCTGGTGTTGATCCATTTTGTTTTTTGAAAACCAACGTCACTGCACCCGTTTACCAAGACATTTTGGAATACAGAATCTATGGGCTATTGTCAAGAGGAAAATGAGAAACAAGAGACCAAAAAATGCAGATGTGCTGAAGGCCACTGTCAAAGAAACCTGGGCTTCCATACCACCTCAGCAGTGCCACAAACTGATCACCTGCCACGCCGAATTGAGGCAGTAATTAAAGCCAAAGGAGCCCCTACCAAGTATTGAGCACATGTACAGAGTAATGCATACTGCCGAAGGCCAACAATTCACTAAAAAAAATGTGTTTATTGGTCTTATGAAGTATTCTAATGTGTTGAGATAGTGAATTGGTGGGTTTTTGTTAAATGTTAGCCAAAATCATCACAATTAAAAGAACCAAAGACTTAAACTACTTCATTGTTTGCCTTGAATTTATTTAATACACGAGTTTCACAATTTGAGTTGAATTACTGAAATAAATGAACTTTTCCACGACATTCTAATTTATTGAGATGCACCTGTATATAGACTCATATGAATATTAGAGTGTAAATCAACTCACTCTGGTCATCTATACCATCTCGCAGCGGGACATTCAAGCAGTAGTAGCGGCCGCTCTCAGCTCCCACCTCATACATATCACCTTCATATCAACACACAACAGCACCACTTACTATCATTACCATGCTTTATCAATAGTCTGTATGTTTGTGAAGATCAAGCTCCTTTTTTTAAAAATTTATGTATTATTAGTATGTACTAGTACTATTTTTTTGCTTGTTTGTTTTTCCAGACAGTAGGAACAACATACCAGTTCCTGGGAAAAAGTAGTTCCCGTATTTGTGGAAGGATACAGTCATGACTCTGTCTGTGAGATAAAACGCTTCCTGAACACCATCACCGTGATGAATATCAATGTCAATGTAGAGCACGCGTGGATGATACCTATCAGACACAAACAGTAGAGATAAACATTATAGTCAACATGTCCTGCTAATTATATAACTATGGATGTAGGTTTAATGAGGTCATATTAAAAGAACGGAATTTCTGCACCACTAGCATCACCAAACAAAATTGCAAATATAAAGTTATTTTTTATTCATTCATTCATCAACTATTTAAATTAATTCCAAAAAAGCTAAAAAAAATGCGATTAAAATACATTCATAAATGCGTTCATATATGTGACCCTGGAGCACAAAAGCAGTCTTAAGTCGCTGGGGTATATTTGTAGCGATAGCCAACAATACATTGTATGGGTCAAAATTATTGATTTTTCTTTTATGCCAAAAATCGTTAGGATATTCAGTAAAGATCATGTTCCATGAAGATATTTAGTAAAATTCCTACTGTAAATATATCAAAACTTAATTTTTGATTAGTAATATGCATTGCCAAGAACTTCATTTGCACAACTTTAAAGATGATTTTCTCAATATTTAGATTTTTTTTGCACCCTCCGATTCCAGATTTTCAAATAGTTGTATCTCAGCCAAATATTGTCCTATCCTAACAAACCATAAATCAATGGAGAGCTTATATTATTTGCTTATTTATTCAGCTTTCAGATGATGTATAAATCTCAATTTAAAGAAATTACCCTTATGAGTGGTTTTGAGCTCCAGGGTCACATATCTCAGTATCATTCTGAATGCTGCATTTCAGAATAAGACATCAGAAGTATCTACAGGTATTTGGTGTGATGTCACTTCCTCTCCATCTCTCACTTACTTCAGAAGTTCAAGAATACTGATGACAATGTCATTCACGTAGCAAAACCCAGATGCCTGAAAATAGGAAAAAATATAATATAGAGGCTTTATAGGAACATGATTTGCTTGCTAAAGTGCAGGTAATGGTATTACACAATCTTTGTATTGATCCGTGAAAATAAATGCTCACCTCAAACTTTTTTGCATGATGTAAACCTCCAGCCCAGTTTATGGCAATGTCACATATCTATGCAACGAACAACTGAATTATCAAAAACAGTGCAGGAATTCATTCAGAATTCAAAATCTATACCAAGCGTGAAAATTTGGTATTTCATTTTTTAGTTATAAACCTTATTTTTACAGTTAAAAATAGTCCTCGTCTTACATTTCAAATACAACCCCGAATCAGAAAAAGTTGGATGTGTGACTGAATCTGTGATTTGTTAATTATCTTTCACCTTCATTTAATTGAAAACTGACCAAAAAAAGAGCATTCTGTAAATAAAAACACTTTTTGATTTTGATGGCTGCAACACACTCCAAAAACGTTTGGACAGAGGCACGTTTAACACTGCGTCACATCACCTTTCCTTTCAATTACAATGTTTAATGGTTTGGGAATTGAGGATACTAACACCGTGTCCTAACCAGACAGAATCACTCGAATATCACAGCCATTCAGAAGCACACTGCACTCCCAACGAAATGGACAACTTTAGCACCTAAGCATCTAATATTAAACCTCGTTAACATTATTACAGTAAATACTGAGTGACTGATACCATCTTAGTTTATTTTCAAGATCTGAGGTAAACTATCTATTGCTGCTTTCAGAATGGCTATAAAGGTCACGCAACATGATATTTAAACTCACATTAGACACTTTTAACATTGAATAAATCACATGTCTATATGCTGTATTCTGTTAATGCGTGAACTTCATATTATTTGTAGAGCACTTGTCGTCCAATAATCACAATAGACTTTATGCTTTGTTACCTTTTAATAAGCAAAGTATCAGCTTTAAAATTATGCCAAATTCATAACGAAATTTAAACAATAAATACCATTTTGGTGCTCCTTAATGCGGGCTTATCGTGGAGAGCAGATTAGCTTTAGCGGATAGTGAACCAATCAGATCTTAAGCTTTACTACTATAGTATGAAATTAACATAAATGGACATCAAAAGGTATAACATGATATTTAAACTCACATTAGACACTTTTAACATTGAATAAATCACATGAATGGTAGTTGGTGAAAGACCTAAATTCTTTGCGATTTTGCTTTGAGAAATGTGATTTTTGATTTGTTTGACAGTTCTCTCAGGAAATTTGGCACAAAGTGATGAGCCATGATCCAGCTTTGTTTGCAATGACTGAGATGCTCCTTTTATGACACCCTCACCTATTACTAATTCACCTGCTGCCTTCAACCTAGTTTACGTGGAGGGACTCTACTTCATCAACCTGTCTCACCACTTTATTTTGCCTCCGTCCTGACTTCTTTGGAGCGTGCTGCAGCCATCAAAATTTGCTTAAATTTACAAAATACATTTTTAAAACATATTTACTTTGTACTTTTGTCAATTAAATAAAAGTTCAAGAGAATGAACAAAAACACAGATTCTTGATTTCATTGCATTTTACAAAACGAACCGACATTTTCTGATTTGGAGCCTCGAAGTCGGTCCACGCGGGTCGCATCGAATGTATTATATTCAGGATGCAAAAGATACTTTTTAGGTTCACAATTGTAAACTTTCTGGTTTTGTACAATGCATGTGTGAAGGCAACATTTCCAGCATCTGACCTTGTGATTTAACTGAGTCGCTCCTTGCAAAGAGGCACCTGTGTATCTCGAACAAAACTCAAACAGACCTGGAAAGACAGGACTGAGAACAAAACAAATGTACCCATAATTATTAGAAAACCCCGATTTAATTAAACATTTAAAAGCATAAAGGCATGAAATTTGCTACTTACTTTCATTAGCGTTCATAAAAACTTTACTTGAAATCGCATGCCAATATTATAACGAAGACCTTGACAACAAGAATGAATTTGACGAGGAAGGGGAAACTCACCAGTCGTCTCCCACGTTGAAGGCGTTGAGGCTCTTGGTGAAGCCCTGCATGTTGTTCGGACTGACCTTCTGCAGGAAGTCGATGTAATCCTCCGAGTGGAAGCGGCACATGTCGTGCTGGGACGCCTTGTACGGCTTGAAAACCTGCACAGAGAGCTCTGCTCATCAGGACCTGGGGTCAGTGAAGTGACTGGACTACACAGACCGATCATACCATCATCTTCTTGTAGAGCCCATAATGCAGCACAAGACTGTGTGTGAGAGACAGCCGGTGAGGCTTCATCGGGTGCCCAGCACCTGGAGTAAACAAAAAAAAACTACATTAAAACCTTATGTTCTTGTCCCCAACATCACACTGATAGCTAATGATGCTGCGGTTGTCTATTACGGTTTGTTTTACTGTGGTCAAATTCTGTGATTAAGATCATACAGTTATTAATGGGGTCATATGATGCTTTTTTAAAGATCATTGTTTGCTGTATGTGGTGTAACAGAATATGTTGACATGCTTTAATGTTCAAAAAACACATTATTTTTCAAATACTGTACATTATTGTAGGTCCTCTATGCCCCGCCTCTCTCAAACGCTTCGTTTTCTAACAAAGTCCCTCCTTCTGACAAGCCAGTCTGCTCTGACACGCACGCAACGCACGCGCACACACACACACACACACACACAACACACACACACACCACACACACACACTCACACTCACACTATTGAACAGTCAATAGCAAATACTTAAACTAATAACAAAACAGTAGCTGATTCAGAAGCGCCAGATTGTCAAAACAAAGTCAGAATTACCTCCTCTCCTAAATTCACGAAACGGTCGTCCATAAAATGAATTGCTGTTCTGTTGTAAGTAATCTTAAAGATTCTAAAGCATCTTCTTTTGGAAGGCCAAATAAAGTGCTTTTGCTTTCTCACTGAAACACTGCGTCTCCCTGACATGGCTGCATCAATGCTACTGCTGTTCCTGAAACCACGACTTCTTTCTTTGCTGCACATTTAGGCGGCATTATGCTAATATTTCCACAAAATGAGGTAGATATGTGTTTCACCTTGTCTTTTTTTGTGAGGTACGATATGGTCCCTCCCCCCCCCTGCGGGGGCCGGTTCGAACGAGCCCGTTTTAGGGCGGGCGTGGCAGCAGTCTTGATAAAAGAAAATCTCTTTCCGGTTTGAGACTTTAGTCTTTGCCCAACTTCAGAGGCATATTCGCATCTATGCACCAAGAGCTTGTAAAATTTCAAAGAGAAAGGAAAAATTGAAATCAAATCATATGACCCCTTTAAATCTTACAAGAGGTGCCTAGTTACACACAAAATACTACATGTCCTACTAGACACAAAAGGTTTAAAACAGGATACTGAGTGCTCAATATTGCTACTCTTAACATTAAATACTAGGGATGCACCGAAATGCAAAATTCTTGCGCCACCCCTCCCAGCTGAAGCCGAACAAAATTAAACACTGGGCCAAAGGCCGAATACCGAACACGGTTTTTCCCCCATGTATTTTGCCAAAAAAAAAAAATCACCATTGCATAAAAAAGCCAAAATGTAAAAAATCTGTTTATACTGTTTGTCTTCGCTTCCAAAGAGAAAACCCCAAACCATCCCAATTTTTTTTTTTTTTTTTTCCCCAACCAACAATTTAAAAATATTTAACACTGAACATTTTTAACATTCTAGCAGACACTATACCAACAAAGCACAATTTAACTTAAAATTAATAAGTTAGTAAAATAATAATTTTTGGCCATCAAGACCCCCTTCTTGAATCAGGCATGTATTTTTTACTGTACAAATAAAAGCAGCCTTGCTGAGAGGAGGCTTCTTTTAAAGCATTAGAAAATATTACAGATCTTAATTTGAACACTATGTGTGAATGTTTTAAATGTATTAAAACAGAGCTGTTGTAAATTATTATTATCATTATTATTGTCTAACTTTTTATTTTATTTTACAGAACAAAAGTAAAATTACAACACTAACATTTATAAATGTTGATGGAGTCCTTGCTTTTTCTCAACTTTTATTTAGGCAGAAACCCGCAGGAATATCTCAGTGCTTCTTTTTGTTGACAACAGCAGATTTATAAACGAGTCTCATTACGAATACGTCGTACGTATCGCATTGTCACATGCCTTGTAAAAATTCATAAAATGTGACTGAGCAACTGACAACTGTATCAGCACAGATTTTCCTCGCGCTTTGAACCCTGACCGTTAACAAAGACAGTATCGCGCTGTCACGCCAAGATCCGACAATGCTCGTGCGTTCGTCGGTATTAGAAAAACAGAGTTCCCTCGCTTTTGCCTTTTTTCCTACAGTTATTTACTAATGTTAAGGCCATTTCACGATTTCAATCACCATACAGTAACTAGCAACAAAACCGGCCTTTTCAGCGAAGACCTGCGTATGATGCAGCACTAAACAGTCTCTCGCTGTCGGTGCTTGTAATGATTCTTGCGTCTTTCTCGGACAGTTTTAAATGCTTCCACACTGCTGACGTGTGTGCTGCTTAATAAAGAGTTCTTTATACATTAGTCGTATATAACGTTAGGTGTATTGTATGAAGTGCAATGCAGAATAAAAGAGCTTTGTTTCCTGCTGTATAGTGCACTGCTGTGGTCAGCAAACAGCCCGATGCTCGTCTCTAAGCATGTTGTAGCGGATCAGCTCATGGGAAATAT
Organism: Sinocyclocheilus anophthalmus; assembly: GCA_018155175.1. NCBI lineage: Eukaryota > Metazoa > Chordata > Actinopteri > Cypriniformes > Cyprinidae > Sinocyclocheilus > Sinocyclocheilus anophthalmus. The sequence continues at coordinate 102,612 of JADLZN010002551.1, forward strand.
GAATAATAAACATACCTAGTTATAATTAATTATGAATATTTAAATCCGCTGTAGATATTTAGCTGACCAATCCCTGCCTCCCCCCTCCTCTCAGGAGTCAAAGTCCTTGTCAATTCTTCTTTTCAGAAATGTTAATTTACTGGTTGTAAAGGAAATTAACTTCTTAATGTACAATTATATAAGTCTTTGTACGTAAATCTGCTTTTAGTGATATTCGAATCCGGTTATGAGTAACACTGAACACGTCAAGTGTGAACAAGTAGAGAGTTTTAGTAACTACATAAACACTTACCTAGTCTAAATATAATACATAAACACATTAGCGCGTCTAAATACACCATACACACACACACACATACAGTTAGTATAGGAAAGGGTTAAAGTTTAGCACTAAAGAAAGAGACATAAGAAATGACATTTATGGAACCATTTTGCATAATCAGCAGATCTAAAACCTGAGGGAAAAAGTCAGATTCTTAGTTCAAACAAACCTTGTAAAAAGCTGTAACTGATTACTTAATGCATCACATTAATCGACAAGTTTGATACTTTTTTTTTTTTCTTGCGTTTTTCTTGGAGTATGTCTGCAAAAGATTCATGATGCCAATCTTAAGGCCCCGAGATCTTGCTGAAGTTGGTTGATGAGGAAGAGCTAGTTTGAGTCAGAATCACTTGATGAATGAATAGGACTAGGCCGGAGCCTGGCACGAGTTTTGGTATCCTGGAGCGTTTCTCACATCGTCATTTTAGCATCTCCCTGAACCACCGAACTGGGGCGGGTCCCTGGAGCCGGGACTTTAAGGTCGGAGAAGATCCCCGCCACTCAAGATGGGCTTCGCCTCAATGAGCGAAAGAGCTGAAAGCCCAAGCCGGGACGAGGTTGAGAAATACCTGCGGCAGACTTTCTTATGCAACCATATGTTGTCATGTCAACGCATCGGACCGTATTTTGAATATGTAATATCGGCCCTGGAGATGTTGACATGGCACGAATTAGCTGACAGATTTTAGAACATCAATATGTTTTCCTTTTTATTGCATCTTGGTATAAGCATATAATATACACAATTGCTTTCGCAATCAAGCAAGGCGATTCATAGATACCTAGCCCCCCAGCACATGAAATAGGTGAGGTTTTATTAACTAGTGGTCTATGATAACATGAAAAAAACAGCATACACTACAACAGACAATATACCAAGACAGTATCTGGCTAGTACACAATGAAACAAGGATCATGGGTATTCATCAAGAACGGTTTCCCCCCCTATGAATTAATAGAGAACAGGTCATTTATTTCCCCAGCCCGGCATGTGTGTCTCTTCTCATGAGCATAAAATGGGGAGTTTCTCCCCTCAACTTACTTTATCAGGTCATAAAACCGAGTGATAGCATGATTAGTTGTTCATGCGTGACAAGGTTGGCCGGGATGGTGCTTCAGCCGAAAACCTAACATACCAGTATATTGATGTTGAGGGGTCTGTGATTGTTTGTTAATCTAATGAATATTTGATTTGTTAAATCAAATTAAAATTTTTGTGTCAGATTGGTCGAGACGCTACAATGTCAACAGTGAGGATCCGGAGGGAAGTCACTGATTACCCGTTCCAGGGAGCCAAGCGGAATCCTCTTCACAGCGAGCGGGACACTAAAGGAGTTGCGGCTTTTTAAACGATCCGCCGTTTCGACTTCAGACAAATCCCCCCCCCCCCCCCCCCCCCCGTTTTGAGCGAATGACAAACAACGTGATTCCAACAATCCAGCACGCAAGAAGACGTGCATTTTACCTGAAGACGTGATCAATAAGGAAAGTCGTATTTACATTTATGTAACTTTCAGCGGATTCTTAACCTTGAATATCATTCTTAAAACACAAAATGACCAATGAGGTGTCAAGCACCCAAAGCAGTACATATTTATTCTAGAAGTTCTCTTTAATTGAAAAATATGCATTTTCATACTGTAGTAGACCTACTGTATATTACACACACGCATCAGAAGTCAGAAAGAGCTTTATTGCCAAGTATGTTTGCACATACAAGGAATCTGTTTTAGTGTCACAAGCTTCCAGTAAACAGAGACAACAACAACACACAGATAATAAAAATAAGATAGCTGAATAAACTAATGTATAAATATAAATACCCCCCCCCCCCGCCCCCCCTACCCCCCCTCCCTATAGACACACACACACACACACACAAACGATAAATATGTACAGGTGCTGCCTAGTGCTATAGATAAAAAATACTGTAGAATATGAAAAAAAAGTCTGTAGCGGATGTACAAGTATGTAAAGAGATAAATAGTAACGTTATAAGGTTATTGCACATATTTGTAATTGGCACAATGGGAGAATATTTAACTGCTTATGAGGTAGATTGCATATACTATATATAATATTATAGGATATATATTATATATATATATATATATATACACACACACACACACACACACAACAGCATGTGTACAAAAGTTTGGGATCAGTAAGATTTTTAATGTTTTTTAAAGAGGTTATTATGCTCATCAAGCCTTCATTTACAGGTGCATCTCAATAAATTAAAAAGTTGTGGAAAAGTTCATTTATTTCAGTAATCAACTCAAATTTGTGAAACTCGTGTATTAAATAAATTCAATGTAAATAGACTGAAGTAGTTTAAGTCTTTGTTCTTTTAATTGTGATGATGGTGGCGCTCACATGTAACATGAAACCCCACAATTCACTATCGCAGACAAATTAGAATATGGTGACCATAGCCAATCAGCAATCAACTCTAAAAACCTGCCAAAGGTTTCCTGAGCTTCAAATGCGTCTCTCAGTTTGGTGTCACTAGGACTCCAATCATGGGGAAGAAGATGTTTTATTGAAAGTTGTCAGAAAGACCATCATTGACACCTTCCCAAGAGCGTACGCCACCAATTCCTTGCCCCAGCAGCTGGCTGTCCCAGAGTCTGTATCCCGCATGTTACCCGACACGTTGCGTTCAGAACCCGTGTGGTCTGCCCCCCCTGCACACACAACCGATGAGAACCGCAGCCTATGCGGATTGTCAAGCAAAATCGGATCAAGAATTCCCGAATTTGGCGTTGAACTTACACGGATTTTTGTTATGGATCTTGAGGCTTTTGGGGTCCAGGCTATAAGATGCCCACCAGCCCCACATACGTGTCAAGGAATATGGCTACAGTTTTCGTATTCATTTTGTTAAGCCACTCCTGAACCACAGACAGTGTCAGAGTTGTCTTACCTGGGCTAAGGAGAAGAATAACTGGAATGTTGCCCAGTGGTCCAAATTCCTCTTTTCATATGAGAGCAAGTTTTGTATTTCATTTTTGAAACCAAGGTCCTAGAGTCTGGAGGGAGGGTGGAGAAGTTCATAGCCCAAGTTGGTTGAAGTCCAGTGTTAAGTTTCCACAGTCTGTGCCGATTTGGGGTGCAATGTCATCTACTGGTATTGGTCCATTGTGTTTTTTGAAAACCAAAATCACTGCACCCGTTTACCAAGAAATCTTCGAGCACTTCATGCTTCCTTCTGCTGACCAGCCCTCCTATTGCAGATGCTGACCACCCTCTATTTCCGAGGATTTGAGCACCTGCCCCACACTGCAATAAGCACCAAAAGTTGGTTTGAATCCCCGATCTACCATGGTGTTGGTGTGCTTGACTGGCCTGAAAACTCACCAGACCTGAACCCCATTGGGAGTATTGGGTATTGTCAAGAGGAAAATGAGAACCAAGAGACCAAAAAATGCAGATGAGCTAGAAGGCACTGTCAAACAGAACCTGGCGCTATCCATTCCACTCATGACCTCCAGCAGCAACACATCCTGATTGAGTTGAATTATATGAACATAACGGACTTTTCCACGGACACCCTTCCTATAATTTGAGATGCCACCTGTATTTGATTCAAAAATAACAGAAATGATATAATTTGATACTTTTGTGAAATAGACCTATATTGCAACGTTTCAACTAAAGCCCGCTTTTTTCTTTTAATATTACTTGAAAATATAATTAATTCCCTGTGCAAGACCAAAAGTGAATATTCTAGCATCAGTTATTCTGATTTTAGGGCACACCGATCTTCAGAAATCACTCTGATATGCTGATATATTATCAGTGCTGGAAACTGTTGTGATGCTTAATATTTTTTTTGGAACCTGTGACACTTTTTTCAGGATTCTTTGATAAATAAAAGTTAAAAAGAACAGCGTTTATTCAAAATGGAAAAAATTGTGTGTAAATATACACAACTATTACCAAGTTTGCCCATTATACATTATTTTGTTCTTACTTCCTTTTAAAGAAACTTTTTATAGAATATCTGTTAGTCAGCCAAGGCATGTGTGCTTAAGCAGATTAAAAAGCTGGATATTGCTTAAGAAAAGATTTCTCTTTGAATAAATTATCGCTTACTTGTTAACTTTTTATTTGTTTATGGAACCGGAGGACTCGCAAAGTTTATAGCGCCGTTTGACATTTTACAAAAATATTACAGCAGCCACAGAGACACCGTTTCAACAACTGAAAAAATCAGCGAGAAATCAAGATAAAAGCAATTTATAAAAGGATCATGTGACACACGCAGCTACTGACGAGTAATGATGCTGAAAAAATTCCGTGCTGCGTGTCACAGAAATAAATTAGATTTTAGATAGGAAACCCAATATTACTAAACTCGCCCATAAATATTTAAACAACCTATTACTCATTGTCTTTCTGTATTTCCCCAACTTGCATCGAAATACAATACAGCATGCATGAGCAGACAGACCGCCAAGCAGCAGGACTCAAATTAAAAGAACATTCACAAATCTAATAGAGTTTTACCTCGTCTGTGTAGTGTGCTGGTTCTTCGATTATTGTCTCCTATAGTTTTATATTTGGAAAAACCACGATTATCCCTATTAGTCCTGTTCTGAATGTGGCCATCCTTAGTGCCTACCGTTAGTGGAAGTTTTACCATACCGTCTGGGTCCGTAGAAATATCGGCCATTCGAGGCTCGACAGTTCGTCGCTTGTCTGAATAAACTAGGGTGTGTCTGACTACTTTCTTTTGAGAGGAAAAGTGGTCTGATATTTTATTCTCTTTCTGCACCGCACTGTCGCATCTCTGTCCTCATACAGAACGGAAGAACTCCCCGCTATTCCTTCGTGGCATGCTCAGTCCCCGTGCATAGCTTGTCTTTTATTTTCTGTGTGTGATTGAGTTTCGCGTACCCGCCGCCACCTGACCACTACTACAGCTTACTACACGTGTTTGCGATTCCCGCGCTACCAAATAAATATTTTAAACCGTTTATCTGTATTATTACAAACAATTAATTGAACCCTTCCATTTACATGCCCCATACGCCCTCTTCCCAATCGATGAAGCTTGCTATCACACCGGGTTTTCAAAGTGTTCTTTGTTACCATTTCGCTGGCGCGTGGTTGTCTAAGGCTTATGATTTGTGTATTGTTAATCTTTTAATCCGGCAGTCCCGCCGACTATCCTTTATTATCATTACATCACGGTGGCAATGTAAGACCGATCTCTTCCAGTCTATTCTATGTGTTTTAACTCCCAAAGCCCTGATATAGCCCTCCATAACCGAAAATCTTTTCTTTCCATTTTATTTCAAAACACACCACCACCACCCCCCTAACAATTAGCCTATCTGCCCTTCATCCCCTTTTTCCAACATGGCCAGCAAACCGTGCCTCCACTCCACCTATGACACTTTACAAACCGCCATGTTATCTCGGTTCGCGCCAAATACGCTGTTTTTTTTTAATGCTATTGTGCTTGTCCTTCACCCGATTTATGTTATCACCCAGCTGCTTCCCTCCTCCCCCATACGAACGCCCCGTTGATTCTCTTTAGAATGGCTGGTCAACTGAATCTTGGCTCCAATCCGAATTCGTTCAAACGCTGATTCCTATCCCCCAAGACAGCATAGTGCTTCTCTTTATGACTGTTGTCATGTCTGGTTGGCTATCTTTTCACGTGGTCCGGTCATTTCTTCACCGGCTTAGTTTGTTTTGTTTGCGATTAGATAACAGCGTGTAGCGGAGTCTACAGACCCTACATCTCGTTCCAATGCTTGCTGTCGCATGTTTGAGTGTATTCTGTGGTGTTTGGTCATTCTTGACTAGTATGTTGGGTCTGCATACCGCTATTTTGTATTCATTACATTGTGTCTGATTTTCTTTCTTCGACCAACTCGAGGAGCATGATTTGGGATTTATCTTTTATCTGAGTCAATTTTGCGCTTTGTGGTCTACGTAGGTGGTTTATTGTGTACTGGGTTTTTACCTCAATGTCACTGATTCGTTGTTCTATAGCCATCTGATTCATTCCCCAACGATGCTCGTTTTTGCTCATCGTGGTCCGGGTTTGTGTTTTGGGGGTGATTTAGTAAATATTTCGCTACAAGCAGCTGCTCCACGGGGCGTTATTGCGGTAGCTTTAGTTGTTGGGGTGTTGGGCAGCGTAATTGTTGGCGTGGCTGTCAAAATTGTGGTGGGTAAACATGTAAGCAATGTCATGATGTTTGTAAGATCTAAGTCGTATATAGCATTATCGTTCGGGGGATCACTAAAATGGTGCCGCTTCTCTCTGGCTCGGTGTTGTGTGTGATGTGGTCGCTTAGCAAACATTATCATTACCGCCATATTCGATACTATATTGGCAAAATATCCTGTGTAGTAGACCATTTTTTTTTTTTAGATGGACAGATATTGGTATAATAAATATCGGGTGTAGTTGTTTTTAGTGTAGTGGAGTTTAAAAGTACTCTTAATTGGCATCCTGATACAATACAACTACTCCATACACACAAAAAGACCTCTACCAGTAATGAGGTGGTCAACACAACAGTCATTACAGACACTAACATTGGGATGTTGGTATTAGATTGATGTGTTAATGTGCAGTTAAAGGGTTTTGCACATTAAGATAATTCCTTGTTGACTATTGTCTGTCGTTTTGTTGTTGCATTATCACCGTTGTAGACCAGCTAGCGTTGTGGCATTCGGAGCTCTTTTGTACGGTGAGTACTCCACGAGAAGTGCAAACAAATCACGAATTCTGGAAAAATCAATTACAAATCGCAAATGCATGCTTAGAAAAACAAATAACAATTCAGAATAATCACAACAACAATTCAGGAAAACATTTATAACAATGTCAGATAAACACAACAACAATGTCCGATAACTACAAAGATAACAAGTCAGATTTAAAACACAACAGAAAATCAGACGAAACCGGTATAATGTTTGCGACCAGCGCCCATTGGAGTTTTGGGATTGAGCTACAGCCACAATGACCTGAGATCGCGAATCTGCTCAGATCAACGTTTATACAGCTGGGTTTGAGAACAGCCGAAGAACAGCAGTGGTGGTCGACTGTTCGCGAGATGGTATCAGTAGCTCAGCTTAAATGTATGTAGAATGGCCCTTGTACTAGGAAATAAACATATGGAGTGTTATATTGATATGTAGGTTAAAAGTGACTGCTAAAACATCAGCCGTCCCTAGATGGCGCATGATGGATAAACTGAGTGTAATTGGTTTTTGACGGTGCCAATAAACCCGGGTTCGATCCCGCTTTTGCCTAAATTTTTTTTACTCCCTTTTCAAATCTTCATATAGCAATGGATTCTGTTTACACTAAGTGAAAATACCTATTTGCAGGAATAATTTAAAATAGCAGGATTTCTACTATCACGTATACTACTTGTTGCAAATAGTGGCAAATATCTGCACTTCAGCATTGTAGTACATTATAAAACAGTATGCAATAATAACGTATTGACTGTAAATGATCATTTTAATTTTTAAATGGATGCCACCTTATTGGGACAATAAAACCCTCCCTACACCGTCCCTAACCCTACCCGATACTTTATTTCAACTTTTTGATTATTTCCTTAAATTTATTGAAAATAAATGCTTTTCCAATGTGATACGAGATTTGAAAAGGGAGAAAAAAAAAGTTCGGCAAAAGGCGGGATCGAACCCGGGTCGATCGCGTAAAATAGCCAACGACATGCACTTATCCATCTGCACCACTGGAGCTGATGTTTTACAGCCTATTTCTTTCTAATAATGTAAATTACACTCGATTGTTTTATTCCATAGTAAGGGCAATTCATTTTGTTTTCAAATTTGTCATTGTGTTTTCTGACTTGTTATAATGTTGATGAATTGTTATTGGCTTCTGCATTGCTATTGTTTTTTCTTTTTTGACTTGCATTTGCCTTTGTAATTTGTTATTTTGTTTTCAGAATTGTGATTTGTTTTGCACTTCTCGGCCACCGTACTTTTGCGATCATTTTGTGAAGCAATTGGATCAATTGATTAAAAGTTTTGAAAAGCATTGCTTCTCCCTTCACTTCCTGCAGCCGGATCCCAGACGTGCCGACGTATAAACCTGCTTAAACATAATCCTAATCAGTGCATTTCATGCTTCCAGTTGTAATAAAAACGAGAAGGCGCAATCGTGTGTTGACTTAGTGGCATTTATTTGATAGCACTGGACCCGGCCAAGGCAGTCTGATATGACATATGCCGTAGAAAATGACCCGTGGGATCCGACAGTTGTTTTTCCGTTTCCACAGGCACTATGTGGCATGTGTGAGTAAGTATTTATAGTGTCATCTGATCCGTGTCCTCCTCCTCCTCTGATACAGAGGACTCTTTCTGGATGGTGGGCATCTCTGCGCCAGACTCGCTGTGGTTTTCCAGGCCCAGGTCACAGTCCTCATTCACTTTCTGAGGTAGACTGGCTAACAGCTCCTGACAACAGACAAACGCACCGATTACGATCTGATTTCTTCCACTGCTCGTCTAAAAGTTTCATCCGTTTATGTTTCCTCACCCGCTGTTTCTTTCTGTCTTTGTTTTTCACAGCGATCAGCAGGCTTCTGGTGAAGCTCTTCAGCTTTGAGAACTTCTGTTTCTGGCTCCGCAGCTCATTCTCAAGGAACTGCACTTCTTCATTCTGAGGGAACAAATCACCCATATTTATTAGCAATTAAAAAATACATATATTAAGTAAAATTATATGTAGTGTAGTACTGTATGAAGATTGTGTGCACACAGCTGCATCTCTCATGTGCAAACGAGTGTATATCGTGAATAGATTAAATCACTTGAAATATTATATTACCCTCACTATTTTCAGTCATGGAAGTACAGCTCCCATAAAAATGATTGGAGAAATACTGAAATCTCAAAAGCTACTTGAAAGACATTTCAATAACATTTTTCAAATTCACAATAAAAGCTGACTGGTACATAAAACGTTTCTTACTCTCAGATAACACTAAAATGTATATATTTCACACACGTTAGGTCATTCACAAGCTCATTCAAGGGCTGTTTTAAAATAACTAAATATAGAGGGTAACACTTGAGATTACGGAACACATATTCACTATTAATTACAAATTTTCCCCCAATAAACTCTTAAATTGCTGCTTATTGATAGTTAGGTGGTTGTTGTTGTAGTAGTTATGTTTGGCCGATAATCGGTTTTACTGATATTTTCCCCCCGATATGTAAGCATTCTTCCATTATCGGATATCGGTTTTATAATATCTGACACACCGATATATGTTGAGAATTGCACATACGAACACCATTACAGCACTGCATCTTGAAGAGAGACGAGTCAACAGCGGCGTTTACAGGTAAAGTAGCTTGATTTCCTTTGATTGATATACTTTATTTAACATATCAGCCAAATAATGCACAAATGAGATGCATTACATAAATGATTGATATTTAGTTTAAACTTGGCGTCAATAAATAGAGACAAACTCGAGTCGTGTCCCAACGATAAAACTTTACATGAGTTTAATATGGCTTAAGTAAGTGCACGTTGGAAACAAACCAGCTTAATTTAACTCTCTCTGTTGTTTATGCAATACAATTCTACTCTTAAGCTAGCGTTTATGAGTCCTGTTCACTCAGGCATGTTCCAGTATGGTAACCGTATGTAGCTTTTAACAAGATCCACTCGCTCAAGACTTTTTTTTCTCAAATTACTTTAACATTTACTATGTAAGATCTATTTCATTAATAAGCATCCAAGTTCTGTGGAAATGATCTCCGTGAGAGACCACGACTTGATTAAGTTCTGTGCAAAGGCTCTGTCAGCAGGCATTTCATAATCTAAGCAGACGAAAATACTATTAATAACTGATAACTATTAATAACATGCTAGTTGAGATTGACTCTGTATTTGCAATGATGTATTGTAATTTCCTCACAAAGTTACTCCAGCAAAGTAGCTGGCTTCACACTTAAACAACACAATGTATTCTCATACTGCAGATGCTGAATGTTTTAAAACTGTAGTTTAAAATGAATGATTACATTTACGCAAAATGTATAGACTCCCCTGTTGTTTATTTGTGTTCTCTATTTCAAACATTTGACATTATAAATTTTTGTTTTTGTATTGTTAATACTAGTGTTGCTAGAATGCTGAAAGACTGTTTTCTACACTACAACCACACTAAAGCCACACTAAAGTAACAAAGCTTTTATATTTAGGTGTTTTTTTTTTTGTTAGAATTATTTATGTTCTTTATATGTTACTTGTTTGTTTACCTAATCAAAGCTTTTATTTAACAAAGACACTTTAATGGTGCACTTCATTTTTTTTATTTTCATACCCCTCTGTTTACTGATGTAGAAATAAGAGTTGTGTTTGCAAGAAGGGAGTGAAATTAGAGTATTGACAGTGTTGTAAATAAAAGAAATACCTGTTCAGTTCAGCACTGTTGTTAACATTGTGTCAAAATCAGAATAAAAAAAAAAAAATATCGGTTCTGCATATCGGTTATATACACATGCAAATAATCGGTATCAGTTAAAAAAAATCAATCTCGGTCGATCTCTAGTTTAGGTATTGGGAAGGGTTAAGGGATGTAGAATATGGTCAGGCAGAATAAGGCATTAATATGTGCTTTATGAGTCCTAATAAACAGTCAATATGCTAGTAATATGCATGCTAATAAGCAATTAGTTAATAGTGAATAGTGTTCCCTAATCTGAAGTAGTTGCCACACTGCCAAATGACCTGTAATTTTATTTATATTTGAGGGAGGATCAGCCTGTTTGGTTCACTGGCAGCGACTGACAAAACAGGCCAACCTGAGAGATCGCTAATGAGTGAAGATGGTGCAGAAAAACTGCTGGGGATTCTACTTCCCGACGCACCAGAGGTAGAGGAGTAACCCTGCGCCCATCAGTGTCAGTTCCTTATCTTTGACGCCCACAATACTCGACACCTCTGTGTGTTGAGCCGGTAAGAACGGGAGATTTCACCAGGGAGGTTGCGCTCAGTCAGTGGTGAGGAAACAATCATCTAGTTTAGAACGGATGACCTCTTGCTGGATGACCTCATTTGGTCAATCTAAGTTAAGCCTGAGATCTTTTCACTGTAAAGAGTTCACAGTGCATGCAGTCAACCCCCTCAAAGACTGACCACGTGTGCTCCTCACCCATTCAAACAACGCACATCTCATGTGAGTCGTCCCCTGTTATAAAGCGTGGGCACGGCATCCCACACCTCCTATACTTTTGACCAGGAAATAATGTCAGGCTGTAAGCATTCACACAAACACATGCATTTAGCAGACAAGCAGCTTCCTAAAGACAAAGCAGCTGGGGATTCTGTGACGCAAGCACTCTTTTATGGTCTCGCTGACACACCATGCTACATCACCTGACTTCACGATGGCCAATGAGATTGACGTGTTTTCACACGTGCTTCATGGGAGCCTTATCAAACACTTGGTATATTGATTACAAGTGGACTGAACACTCTTCTGGGCCTGGTTGCATGAAACCCTTAAGTGGTTTAACTTAAGGGAATCCCTGAGGGTAATTCTTTTAGAGACCATCACCTATACTAAATTGTTTATAATAAACATTACACAGATAGTGTCTGGCAAAACACGGCAATCGAGAAGTGGTTGCTATAGTTACAAAATTTCCCACAAGAAACAGAACATAAAAGACCTTTGACTTTTAAACAAGTTTAACCTTTCCTACAACTACACAGCTGTACTACAGTTTCATAAAATTTCTTATTTCTCTTTTCTATTATTATTAAAGAGAAGAAAAAGTGGTTGAAAAGGTGCTTAATTAATGCTGTAATAGCAGCTAATAACTTAAGAATATAAGAAATAGTTCCCTTAAAAATTCAGACATCATTTACTCACCCTCGAGTCGTTTGTATCCAGTATGAAGCCTGTATTTGGGGACAGCGAAGGATTCAGAGGTGAAAGAACTCTTGTTCCTGTCCTTGCAGTTCCAATCCAAACCCAAATGACTTTCTTTCTTCTACGGAACACAAAATTTGATAATTTAATGAATATCCAGGTGGATGGATTCATTACAACGGCAGCACATTGTGACTCACTTTAAGGCTCAATCAAGCACAAAACTGCAACTTTTGCATTTGTGCAATGACAGAAGAAGCATGAAAACAATGTACTGGAGTGTGAAGGAATAGATGATTGGGTTGTTTTTCACCAAAACCAATCAGAATGCCTTTAAAATGAACAGTGAGCTGTATGGAGTTTGTTGGGTGCTTTATTAGGCATTAAAGTGAGTCCCTATACCACCATGTTCTGCAGAAGAAAATAAGTCATTTAGGTTTGGACTGGAGCTGCAAGGAAAGCAACAATTCCTCTTTTACCTCTGAATCCATCAGTGCCCCAAAACAGCGAGTCAAACAGACAAATAGATTTTCATTTCCGCAAAAAAAAAATATATATACCAATTTGAATTCAGACACCTAATTTTTTTTGCCATAGGTCGTTTCCAAAATTCACACAAGTTTGGTATGTATTATCCAGAGATAAATACATACCAAATATCCAAATTTAGCCAAACTTGATACACATGGACATTCTTAAAACACACACACCACACTGAATCAATGTAATCATGCGATTCTGATGTGAGGGGTGCTATAACTCTGATCAAAGGAGTTTAATTATGACACCAAAACAACTGGACCCACAGCATCCAGAGGATTAGGTCTGTCAGATTTGACTATTTTGGTCATGTGCTTGGACTCCAATGATTGGCACATTCACTCAGAATGATTAAATGTAAAATACAATGTTCTGTGTGACAATGTGATTTTCACATTCATGAAGCTTGCAAAAGAGTCAGCATGACTCTGTATCTTGATATCCCACATGTTTGCTTTAAATCCTGTACCCTACTGCAGGGCTGGGCAACTTCGGTCCTGGAGGGCCATGGTCCTGCAGAGTTTAGCTCCAACCCCCATTAAACACACCTGAACCAGCTAATCAAACTCTTACTAGGCATAGAAACTTAAAAGGCAGGTGTGTTGAGACAAGTTGGAGCTAAACTCTGCAGGACACCGGCCCTCCAGGACCGAGTTTGGGCACCCCTGCTCGAATGTCAAGTATTTCACTCTCAGATTTGACCAGTTTTAATGAGAAATAAATCAGGTATTTTGTTATATAAATATTTTGCTATATTCAAATAAATAATTGAAATATGTTATATTTGATCATATTCAGACTTATTCTGAAATGTATGTTTCTAGTTAATTATGGTAAGTCTATGTTATTACAGTATCAGACATACATACGAACCCTTAGCATTTGATGGAGAATGGTGCACATCAACTGGGATCTAGCTGTCGGAGTAAATAGGGATGTAACGATGCACCCCAAGCCAGTTGAAAATCGATAAAAATATGTGACGATTCAAATCGGTTGAGATGTTAAACGAATCGCGATACCGTTGTGGGTGGGAGCTTATATGAATGTTTCTGAAGGGGAACTGACTGTCTTCGGAAAAGTTTAGATGATATTTTATTTTCATCTTGTCTCTGTATAACGCATATTAAAGTTCATAAGTGTAGCACTGCTTTGTGTACAGCGGTAAACAAGGAAACGCTGTATTACTGCTGTTCCATCAGCGCCACCTGTTGGCAGAGAGTGAAACTGATTTCTCATTTAGCTCGTCTGCTGTTTTCGTCTCGTTCAGATGTTTTATGCAGTATAGTTTCACAAAGCTAAAGTCAGACCATTCTGTGCTTGCTTCAAATTTCGAAGTTATACGATCTAATTTAAATCAAAAACTGGTCATTCTGCATGTATGCAGCGTGTTTGTTTGGATCACGATTAAATGGAAATGGAAAGAGCACAGGCAAAGCCTTTGTTTTTAAGAAGAGATTTATGTTATTTGTATTAATTATTTATTTGATTTGGGATTTGTTTTAAAATTTAAATCTATTTTTGTTATTTGACATATTTCAATTTCACAAAGAAATGTGCAGCATTTTGTCTCAGAAACAATAAAAGGACACCTCATTTATAATTCGTCTTGAATCTCATTTTGTTAAAAAATCGTGAATCGTATCGCATCGTGAAATGAGTGATTCGTTACATATCTAGGAGTAAACAACTTTTAGTTTCAATTTTAAAAACTGTATGTACGTTTTTGAAATATCAGTTTCAAAATCATTATGATGGTACACTGACGTCGAATAAGGCAAATGGCTTTTGTTTCGTTCCCACGCTCTGGGAGTATGTAAGTTTGGTGAAAAGTTCAAAATTCTGAGACAAGGGTGCATTGCCTCATGACAGTGAATTCAACTCCCTTAACTGTACTGGGCTCCAAAGTCACAAAAATACACAGCTACATCCAGGTAGCTTACGGAAGGTAATACTGGGGATTTCCAGAATCTCCGAGTAAAACGGATACATCAAAAAAGCTTCATTCTGAACCTTCAGAGAAGTAAGGGAGCACAGCAAGGTACGCTCTGACATAACCTGCTCCGGCAGTTCCCCCGGGTATGGTTTATTCAGTAGGTACTTTGGCGCATACATGATCTATTGAGAGGCTCCAGTAGGCCACTTTGGCTTGTTTCTTTTTTTTTCCCCAATAATCTTTCCTTTTCAATAATTTATTTTGCATCAAACAATAGGTCTTGTTTACAGTATAAACATCAAGTCCTGCCTTCAGTACAGTAAACACCGAGACAGATGAAACAAGTTAACACCTTGACAAAACCCGGTTTCAGTACTACTTTCAGTAAACAGCTAAGTATGGATACATTAAGTAACGGTTCCCAAGGTTCATGTTTGAATTCAAACATACTGAGAAATGACTCTCGTTCAGTGGGGACCAAGATGTTAGCTCGTAACAGATCTTGAACATTCAAACAGAAGACCTGACTAACAAGGAAAAGCTACTGTTATTGTGTGCTGGTTGCTGCTATATGTCTGCTAGGACATAAGGGTAGATATGATGCTACTAAAGGGACAGTCCTACCAAAAATGAAATTTACAACTTGCTGTCACACAGAACCCAATTATATTCTTCTTTTGTTTTCTGCAGAGGAAATGCATACAGGTTTTGAATGACAATTTGGGTGAATATCCCTCTAAGCTGCTGGAAGATGAACACGAAGCAGAGATCTGTGTTTCTTTACATGGTTAAAAAAATAAAAGCATATGGGGCCAGATCCATTTGTCCTGGTCTTTGTGGGGTCCTTCATTATCTCATGCAGCTCTTGGATCTCTGCTTACCTTGAACTCTAAGAGGTTTTGCATCTGTTCCATCTCTGTGGTCAAAATGTCATCATCATCGTCATCATCATCATCATCATCATCTTGCTTCTTCTCTTCGACGATTTCAACTTCTGGAAGAAAGTTTCATGTTTGAGTTACTGGCAAAGATTGGATCAGAGTTAACATTAAACTCAGTAAAAGTTAATGAATATGTGGCTCATACCACATGTTTAGCAGAGGTGGAACCATCTGATTCATCGTTCACATCATCATTTTCCTTTAGATATAAATCACTGGCTCCATCTTTAAAATAAGGCAATTACTACACATTAAAATGGCTTGAACCAATAAATCAACTAGGGGTGCTCCGATCAGGGTTTTTGAGGCCGATCACAGAAAGCAGTATCTGCCGATACCGATACCAATTTTTTAAAGCCTTCTTTTTATCATTTATAACCATTTATAGTGATACTCAAATCAGGATTTTTAGACATTTATTCAGTGCCTGAATTCATTTTGAAAATGGGGGGAAGTCCCCGCTTAGGTGCTCCGCTGTTTACTACAAACACAACATTTATCCATTATTTTGATTTCAAATCCAAACATTGTCACTGAAAATGCTTTTTCAGCATTGCAATTCTTTTTTTTTTTTACACAGTACAGTAATACAATCTTTCCGACATGTTTAAACACAATAAATATAAGCAACACATTATTCAATGCTGTTTAATTTTTGCATTTACTTAAGCACCATAAGTCTAGATTTATATATTAAGTTGCCAACAGTTGCAAAAGACTTTAAACTACTTTCTTCTTACGTTATCTAAAACTTACCATTGACAGAAATACGTCATCCAGCTCCGCTCACTCTGACTCCGTGGTGCCTTTCCTGTTTGCATTGAAATCCTTATTAAACCCACAGTTTTGCGACTCATCTCTGCCGTTGTCATCAAAGAAACTGCCTTGTCGTCGTATTTGCTCCCCCCCCTACACCCCGCCGGACCTCCACGAGTGCCATCTATTAGGTGGCCTAGCCCCGGGGTCTTGGGTGAGAGCTAAATAGTGCTCTTCTCCTGCTTTTCAACGCGAGCAAACAGCCCGCTTTGACTGTGAATTTCGCCTGCGTACTCCCTTTATACTAATGCATTTATTTGTAGTTTGCACTACATTGGCAGTCGCTACAATCATGTTTATATTTACATGTGTTTTTACCACATTCAAGTCCGACCCACCTTCGCTCCACTTCACGTTTGGTAATGCTGTGTGTTAGAGTAGGGTTTACCAATTCACATTTCCGCAAACCACCGCTCCAGTCGTTTCTCCTCTGCCGTCAACCCTCACAAGCATCTCTCACATCCTCCGCGGTTCTTGGCGTAAACGCTCTCTGCACTCTGCCGACGCACCGCTCCCAAACGCACCTGCCGACCGCAACCATCTGCAGGAGCACGCGGGAGTAAACTGTTAACATGAGCGCGGAAAAAATACACACCACGTATGCACTGCAAACGGAGTAATGTGAACCTGGCATTATGTGTGTGCGCTGCGAGTGTGCATATGTCTCAGTCTCCAGGAGAGCGTGAATTGTTAAACACTGGCAAGGAATTAAAAGTAGGCCTTAATCAATTTTATAAACTTTAGTGACGATGTGACGCTGCTTCGATTGTGCAAGTGACAATTTCTGTGTAGCATGCAGCTCGCTTATATTGCAGACGCATGTGGTGATTTGAAGCCATTTGCGTATTTTGAGAGAGAGCGCGCGCGGTGATTCACTCACGTTGTTTGTGAAATTATGTCTCACACAAGGTTTTCAAATCACTTTATAATTTATTTAATGAAAAAATATGAAGGTGAGTACCTCACCTTCAGCATTATAATTATTTCACCCGCGCCGGACAGAGACTGAGACGGTGCTGCTGCATGTCGTGCCAAACCTCTCACGGCAGCGTCATCTGCTTGAGATCGTTTTTTTGAGATCGGTCTTTTTAGAGACCGCCGATCAATCATACCAACGTGATTATCGGCCGATAATGACTGGTAGCCGATCAATCGGAGCACCCCTAATATCACAATGTAAATAAAAAAGCCAACATTGTGCGTTCATTTGTCATAAGATGAAATCCCACCATCAGACCACAGAGTGGCACGATGCCATTGTGTTCGCTGGCCTCTCCTAGTTCAGGGGTCAGACGCTCGTCTTCGAGGATGTGAGGGGAATGAGGATCGGTCTGATTTGGAACACGACCGTCCCTCCTTTATGCGAGGGATTCAATGACCCGCAAACGTACTATCTCTGGCGGGTTACCAACCACCGGTCTGTCAAAACACAGGATTTAGAAGGCTTTAGCTTGATTGATGGCCGTTTATAAAAACATGTATTTCAAGAAGAAAATGCCATCATACTAGGGCTGTAATGATTATGAAATTTGGCTGACGATTGTCTAAAAATAGTCACGTTATTGCGATTAATTGTCTGTTTTAGGGCTTTGGCGATTATGACGATTATCACGATTAATTGTCTGTTTTTTTTTATGGCTTTTATTATATAATTGTGATTAATTTAAGGGTTCATTAAATAATTATGATGTTATCTTTTAATTTTTTTTAGTTATTATTTTGCAGTGTAAGATTACATCGCGGGGTATTCCACATTCTAAGAATCGCGCAAAAAAAAAAAACCCAAATACTCCACTTCCCACTTACAGAGAAACACACATTTGGCTGGAAAATATATAACGATAAATAAAACAAAACTAGCTGACTATAATTTAGCAGCAAAAACAATATCTTGAAAAAAATAATCTTTGGTGCACATTATACAATTTAAACATGTTTATTCTGTTAACTATTTGTATTCTTACAAAATACATTCATGAAAATAAGATAGAAATCATGAGAAAAATAAAAGCTTCTAATAATCTTTCATTAGAACATTATAATTTCACATCCAGGGTGCAGAATGATGCGCTTGAAGCAACACAGTCCTCCACATCCACACGGTCAGAACACAGAGAAGAGAACTTAAGAGAGCAAGTGAACTGCCCTCAAAGAATGGTCCATTATATCTCATCCCCAGCCTTTATCCTACGCAATCAGTATTATAATTTGAAGTATATCCATCTTTGGCGAGAGAGTTTTTATCTTGCTGACTGTCATAACTGAATGTGACGTGCTGGTTGAATTGCTGCGCCTGAGAAGCCTGACAGCTGCAGCAGAAGGAATATCAATGTGTCTGTAAACTTAAATTTAACACTTAAATCGCATTCCTTCCCCCATAAGTATATGGAATGGCTTCAGATGATATAGGCAATACCGTGCATGAAAACCAAACTGGTGCTCCCGTCTGTCTGTTTTCCCCCCTTTTAGCTGTAGACGCCCCCCTTGTGCCGTCTAAAAAGCACAATATTGCGGTTGTCTGAAACACCTCGGTTAGATCAAATAATCATGATTAGACGGTTATTTAATTATCATGACAGGCCTAATCATATCACTGAGAAACAAAGTTGTAATATTATGAGAAAAGGGTTGGAACTGTAGGTGAACCCTAAATGCGAATCAGAATCTCTAAATAAGATTTGGTGAAATTGTACCTTTAGATTACAATTTACAAATAAGCAAATAATTAGTACTGACATCGTTAAACTCTGTGTGAACCTCATACTGGTGGATATTGGCTTAAAACACCTTAATAGAACAGTATTATGGACAGTAGCACTTAAAGACCCATTGAAATCAAAACTCAAGTTTTGCTGCTTTTGGTCTGTGTCTTTTAGCTACGTTCATCTATATGTGAGTGTACTTCCAGGCATTGACTAACTTCACTTTAACTCATATCCTCTCCTCTGGGAGCAGGGACCCAGTAATATGATGACTCACAATGCACTGGTGAAATTCTGTCCTATCAAATGCTTTTGAGAATAAGATGTGCTATTACTATTACTTTGGGCTCATTTTATAATCGGGGGTACATTTTGCATCAACAAAAAAAGTACCATAACAAATATGCTTTCTCAAAATGACTATCGGTAATATCAGTTAATATATTTCATCAGTGTATCTGCTAGTTGCCAAGCGCAATCATTAAAGGGGTCATATGATGCGATTTCAAGTTTTCCTTTCTCTTTGGAGTGTTACAAGCTGATTGTGCATAGATAAGATCCCTGAAGTTGCAAAGACTAAAGTCTCAAATCCAAAGAGATATTCTTTATCAAAGTTAAGAGTCAGCCACGCCTTTCTAAAACGGCTTGTTCTAACACGCCCCCACATATCTACCTCACTATGTGGAAATATTAGCATAATGCCACACAAATGTGCACGCAAAGAAAGAAGCCGTGGTTTCAGTAACCGCAGTTAGTGTTGAAGCAGCTATGTCAGGGAGACACTGTGTTTCAGTGCGAAAGCAAAAGCACTTTATTTGGCCTTCCGAAAGTAGATGCATTTAGGAATCTTTAAGATTACTTACAACAGAACAGCAATGCATTTTATGGACGACCGTTTCGTGAACCTAGGAGAGGAGGTAATTCTGACTTTGCTATGACAATCTGGCGCTTCTGAATCAGCTACTGTTTTGTTATTAGTTTAAGTATTTGCTATTGACTGTTCAAATGCAGAGTTTTGCGCGTCGTGTGTGTGTGTGTGTGGTGTGCGTGCGCGTGCATGTGTGTGTGAGAGAGAGAGAGACAGGGTCACATCACAGTGGAGTCAGCTGTCTTAACCGTGGCTTGTGTACTGCAAACACATACCAGCTTCATCACTGTGTCTGTCACGCGACTCTGTTGCCCTTTCGTACTTGAACTGATGGTAAAACTAATGGCATTATTTACTGTTTTTACATTTATTTTGAAGCTTGCGATTATGGTAAGGGGCATTACATTGTGCTTGTTGTGTTCGGCCAATCACAATGCACTGGGTCAGCTGGCCAATCAGAGCAGACTGCGCTTGTCGGAAGGAGGGACTTTGTAGAAAACTAAGCATTTGAGAGAGGCGGGGCATAGAGGACCTACAATAATGTACAGTATTTGAAAAATAATGTGTTTTCAGAACATTAAACATGTCAACATATTAAGCGTCATATGACCCCTTTAAAGGATGTGAGAAGCAGCATTCTAGTTTTAAAATGAAATAAGACACATTATTAACTGCTGCATAAATTGTTAGCTCATGCACACACACACACATCCTAGTATCCTCTGACACATAGAAGGTTAAATTATGCTGAAAGCCAATGTGTGGCAAACAACTCCTCATCAGTGGACAGTCACACAGTATGGTCATGAGACGGCTCTACAGGGTAACTCATTAGATTCAGTTGATTTTTTTAGGTTAACCTAAAATTTGAATGTATATTTGAATTAAAATCATAAAAATATCGCGAACCATAACAATGTACCCAACATAACTGAAGGTCGATATACTCCTTGACAATAGCTTACTGCAGATAAAATATTGGGGGGGATGAGAGGACTTATAATTATATAATTACTGTATATGTTCAAAATGTCCATTACAAAAAATAACATAACATAATACCGGTCGCATGGTGTGATGATGATGAACCATTTTTAGTTGACAGGACTTGCATGGACTTGGACACATGAACATTTTCTTAAAGTTCAATTTCAACTTAGTATTTATATTTTAGAAATAAATATAATAATGTTGAATTTAAGTCCAACTCACTTCAAAAACTACACTTTAAAAAAAAAGTAATTTAATGGACATTAAGGTAATTGCATAAGATGGACAAAATATTTGTGTGAGATTATATGTTTTCCCTTAATGAAAAAAAATACATTTTCATCAATGGAAATGAAATGTACTCTAAATTTTAGAATGACTCTTAGATCTAACCACAAGAAATACATTCAACAAAAAACTAAAACAGCAAGCAGACAGTAAGTTAGAGACAAAGACAATCTGACTGAAAAGCACTGAGACTCATAATTTTACCTGCGTGCTGCTTCCTGCTGTTATATTTTGTCACATTTTTGTATCAATAGTATACTTAAATACATATACAGAAATGATTCTCTCAATAGTGTGACATTATTTTAATCAAAAGTCTGAGGTTTCATCCCTAGAGGAAACGTGCCATGTAAAGTAATGAGCAGTAGTTTTGATAAATACCACCGGCATGATGATCGAATGTCATATTGGTCAGAGAAACAAATACTACTTAGAGAATCAGGTTACTGTAAGAAAATGCTTCCTTTTTTAGAATTATGAATAATTGAACTATGTTCACGAGGGGAAAATGTTATATTAGTTACATCAGAGCAAAAACAATCATATTTGTGCCACTGTATTACGCAGTGTATTTGTTTAGATATAAAAAAAGTGAAGAAAACTGTCCAGACTCCTGACCTTGATGATTTCAGTGTCCACACTGAGTTCACTGGCTGCCGCTGAGATCTTCTCTTTGCACAGAGAGCCCAGGCTGGTCATGCCTTTATCCCAGTAGCGCTTCAGCGTGTACAGGTCTCTGTCGCTAAACTGCGTCCTGTCCTGCAGCTTAATACACACTACACCTTTTATTAAAGCCATCATCAAAAACTGACAGTAAAGTGATCTCTGATGCGCTAGAGAAGAGCGGCTGCACATTGGAGGCACTCACCGTTCTTTTCCGCGAGTTACTGTGAAGCCAGGGAGCCGACATGTTACTCGTCACCTAAAGAATACAAAGGAAGAAATTCAGAGAAAAAGAAATGCAGTGTAAAAGGGCAGACAGCAACAAATGCACATGTACAGATAGACATCAACAGTGAGTTCAACTGACTTAACCGTAGGGGGCTCTAAAGTCACAATAAATACTAAAAAAGAACTGCATACAGTTGCTTTAAAGCAGGGGTTTTCAACCCTTTCGGAAAAGGTTGAAGTG
Organism: Sinocyclocheilus anophthalmus; assembly: GCA_018155175.1. Classification (NCBI taxonomy): domain Eukaryota; kingdom Metazoa; phylum Chordata; class Actinopteri; order Cypriniformes; family Cyprinidae; genus Sinocyclocheilus; species Sinocyclocheilus anophthalmus. The sequence goes on from JADLZN010002551.1 coordinate 125,056, forward strand.
AATTACAAGGGTATTTGCAGTGGGCTGTGTTTACATTAATTCTGCATCATAAAAGCATTCTGAGGTGAAGGACATTGAAAATTATGTGGATTGTTGAGACAATCACGATTCATTCTGAAAATCTTTGAATCAATCCACGAATCGCGATGCATTGATTTATTGTCCCAGCCCTAAATCTGAAGAATGTGTGTAACCAAACAGCTGCTGGTAGCCATTGACTTCCATAGTAAGGGAAAAAAATACTATGGAAGTCAATGGGGACCATCAACTGTTTGGTTACACACATTTTTCAAAATATCTTGTTTTGTGTTCAACAGCAGAAAGAAATTCACACAGGTTTGGGTGAACTATCCGTAACTATGTATATTAGCTATAAGTCAACTTATTAATAATTTATGTTTTTTGTTTTTTTTAAGGAATGCGCAAAATTAACTAGTATTGAGAGAGGCAGAGACATCACCAGACACACATGTGACATTTTATCATAACAGCTTCATGTGAATGTTGTTTTAAGTTCACTTGAAGTTGTTATAATGTTCTGTAATTATTATATATGATGAAATAGATTTGGCTTCCTATTATACTGTAATGTTGAATAGCTATAATTACTAATTTTATCCCCATAAAATGGGAAAAAATCAAATTAATAGGTGCACACATATCAGTGATGCTAGCCTTCATTCATTAAAGCAATAAGCCCTGTGAAGCCACGGTTTACAGTGAATTTATAACAGCTAAAGGGCATTGGGGTAGGTATGACTGTGAAGCCCCTTAGCTGTTATAATTTCACTGTAAACCACGGCTTCACAGGGCTTATTGCTTTTATAAAACGGTTATTCCATATACGTAGTAAGGTTTCACAAAATAAAACAGAGCAAATAAAGTGTAATGATATTAATAAAAACAGTATTCTTCCACCAAACAATGTAGTTCCTCAGAAACAGCTGTGGTTCCAACAAAGTGGTTGCCGAGCAACAGACAAACGTAAACAAAGGTGTATGTTACTTTGTAGAGTAATTTAGAACAGCTTCGAACGCTGCTCAACCAATCAGAATCAAGGACTGGAACTATTGTTTATTAAGTACTTAATGAAAACTGTCAGTTAAACAAATAATAAAAATCTATCGTGCTCAATGTGTTTTCGATTTCACATTCAAAAGGAAAATATATTTATAATTGCATATTTTAGACTGAGGGGCGATTAACTAAAGAAACCAGTGCAATTTATTAGTTAATTGTTCTTAAATGATGGACAGACCTAAGCATTAACCTCATGAGAAAGGTCAAATTAATTTTGTATCAACTATAGTTTGTCACCGTTTATGTATGAATGTAACAGCCATTCATATCAAAAAACTTGGGATGCTACATAGGGTCGGACCGATTATCGGCGCCGATATTACGCATTGTTATGAGTATCGGGTTATCAGTGGAATGTTTCAAAAAACGATCGCCGCAATCGTTAAAATAACTTCATTTGAAACACGCTATTTGGCTCTGATGCAGCCTGTCAACACTCACCACTCTGTGGCCTAAAGCAATCTCCGCCCCCCGCTCATCTGATTTGTTGGGAGTCACGAGTCAGACCAATCATGGACTAGTATCTGTAAATATTAAGCCGCAAAAATACTATTTAAATATGAATCCAGCATGTTCTGCATGTCTTTGTGTATGTAAATGGCACAGACGCGCGGTTTTGTTTTCTACACATACAAAGTGTGCGACGCTCGCGGTGATTTCAGCATCTGCCTTCTCACTAATGAGGACATAAATACATGAACAACATCCCAAGAACTGCTCTGAGAGTCAATTCATGATCTTGGCGTAAAACTATCGCAGTGTTTCCACAACTTGTGGAGCATATATATGCACAAGCAATTATCTGGCAACTAGGAGGGGGCTATTGGAGAGGTAGAGATCAAGGTTTCCCGGTAACGGCTGTACACAAAGCAGCGATTCGCTCACAAACGCTGCTTTATCAGATATCACGTGCAAGATGAAATGAAAATGACATCCATTATTTTCTGAAGACAGTTGGTTTCCTTCAGATATACAGTGATATAAAAACACCTGCACCAGGTTTCGACTTGGACACGTGTATTGCTCATGTTTATTCAACGAAGTCGAAGCCTTTTGGGAAATCTATTTGTGGTGGTCAGTTTTGATACTGTGACAGGCCGCCACAAATTACTCAATGTATGGGAAACATTAATACATAGGCTACAGAAACTTAAAAAGTTCCGCATGGCAGCCCAGCAAATATAGTGCGGATTAGCTTAAGAAATGATTAGAAATCTAGTACTGTGGGGCAGTATGATATGCATAATACTAATACAACAATTATTACAACTTTTATCAAAAGAATAAATCACACAATACGCGATTTATCCCAAGTTTTATGTTAATAAGTAAACTCTTGCCAAAATAAAGTTAACTCTCATTGAATAAAAGATTAAATTGATTATGCCTTAATGCACGGTGGACTGTAAATTAAAACGAACTGAAATTTATAGTGTCACATAGGCCAAGACATTTCAATAGGCTATTGAACTAAGTGTGCCTGTAAAAGGCTATTAGTGTTATAGTTTCATTAAAATAGTTGCAGTCTTCTTAACTTCTACAATATAGCTATGGAGACAATTAAATTATTTACACTTATTGTATACATTTTTTAAAGTTAATCCATTCAGCGTTAGATGATGAATTGAATAGTCACCTTACTATTGTAGGTTATGTTTTAGTCATCAGAAAAGAATGAATGAGGAATTAGGAGAGGTTATGCTATTACACATACATTTCTAACATGTAAATTATTGAAGCCAAATACTTACATTTCCCCAAGCTGTAGTACAGTATTCATAGGCTTAATCATGAAGCATACAGTGGCCCCACTTTTAACTTTCTCTTTATATTACCCTTATTGTAGATGGATGCACAGAGGAAGACGAGTAAAAAGTGCAGTGTGGGAGTACTACACTCAACCAACACCAGTGAAGGCAGTTTTTGTCAGAGCTTTTGTTATTCTTAATTTTGACATTAATTTTCATTTTTACACCAGATATATATATATATATCAGTTCAAAATATCGGTTATCGATCTACTTGATATGTAATAATCGGCATCGGCCCTGAAAGACACATATCGGTCGACCCCTGCTGTAAAGTACAACAATTGCAACAGCATACGGATAAGACTCACAAAGCCTGTCAAGAAAATGTGTGAATTAATCACTGTGTAAAGATAAAACGTAATTTGTGGCTTACCTTGAGACAGGGGATTCTAGAAGATGTCAGCGAGAGCAGTTTTAATGGGAAGCTGCTGGGGGAGGATGTTCTGCTCAGTGAGGAGCTGCTGGTTTGACTTCCTTTCTCTCCAAAGAGAGCAGAGTTTGAGGGGTTGACCGCACAGGTGAGTCCCGGGCTGTCAATCAAGGAAGAGGAAGCTGTGCTGGAGCTCCGCCCACCATCCACACAGCCTTTACCACACTGCATCTGCTGCGCCATGTTAGCCAGCTCCTCTTCTCTGGCGTACTCGTCATCAGCGTCAGCCGTCTCCATCGCGATCGAGAACACCTCCGACGCCTCGACCGGCCTCGTCTTCCTCCCCGCCGGGTCTGACCGGGTGAAAACATGCTGAATCTGAGCGTCTGCAGGGCCGCCTTGTGCCGGGGCTGGTTTCTGTGGGAACGTCTGAGGCCATGAAGGACGCTGGGAGGTTCTGCACTGTTCGGCCCAACTGGGAGTGATTCCGGCGGAGTCTCTGGAGGTGAAGGGTTTGAGCGTCTGGCTGCACTTGAGCGCACTGGAGCCGGGGATGATGGGGGCTCTCCGATGCATGCCGGCTGCGATGGCGGTGCGATGCATTGCTGCGTTCGCAGAATCGTGAGCGGCCGGCTCTATTTCTGAGTGTGTGGGCAATGATTTCATCCCTGTCCTATTGTGAGTAGCAGCATTGAAGCAGCTGGCGTAAATGCCTGTCAGAATCACGTCGCTGAGCGGGGAGGAAGATGATGGAGAAGAGGAGGATGAGGAGGACGAGGCCTGCGGAGGGAGGAGGTGGGTCACCGGGGGGCCACGCTGAATGCTCCGCATGGCCCCCATCTCAGCCATCAGCACCGAGCCGGCAGATGCACAAGAAACATGCTGATGGGACACAGCGTGAGCAGCAGCGCCGTTCTGATCGGCCTTAGACGCCAGCTTCCGACGCTTGTTCCCTACCCATGTCTAAAGAGACAAAAAGTATAGAAATGCACAGCCATGAGGCTGGGTTTGAAGAAGTGGATCCATTCCACCAGAAAAGGAGGATTTTTAAACAGTATCCTTTTTTTTCACACAACTAAAGTGCTGCCCAGCTCCAAACTGGCAACTAAGGAACCGTGAAAGTAGAAGCCCGTGCCACAGGCTTAGCATGAAGAGCAGATTGAACAGATTCGTTTCTCTTAGTACAAACTTTAAGATAATATAAAAAATAAGATTTTTAAACAATTTCGAACTCAAATCAGCGTGCCATGCCAATGTAATTCTTTAGTTGGCCTTTATTTTTATACTGACTAAAGCCCCGTTCACACCAAGAACGATAACTATAAAAATAATGATATAAAGTGATTCCAACGATATCGTTTCTCTGTGTCTTTATCATTATAGTTGTGGTGTGGACTCTGCTATTCTTTAATATTGAGAATGATTTTTATAACTATATCTTTATCGTTATCTTTATAGCTATCGTCCTTGGTGTGAACGCGCCTTAATCGTGTAGTAAGCAGGAGGACTTTAAAACATCCATTACTGACATGTTTGCTTGTTTGGACTTGTTTGTTCGACTAGACTAAAAGCCGCTCGCTAGGAACTGTTACAAGTGAGGTAATAAAGCAATAAGCCCTGTGAAGCCGTGGTTTACAGTGAATTTATAACAGCCAAGGGACGTTGTTAGGTACGACACGAAGCGGAGTTCACTGTAAACCACGGCTTCACGGGGCTTATTGCTTTTATAAAATGGTTATTCCATATACGTAGTTAGGTTTCACAAAATAAAACAGAGCAAATAAAGTGTAATATTAATAAAAACAGTATTCTTCCACCAAACAATGTAGTTCCTCAGAAACAGCTGTGGTTCCATCAAAGTGGTTGCCAAACAACAGACAAACGTAAACAAAGGTGTATGTTACATTGTAGAGTAATTTAGAACAGCTTAGAACACGGCTCAGCCAATCAGAATCAAGCACCGGAACTCTCCGCTTTATAATAAAATACTAATAAGCTACTAAAAAGTCAAATCAAAACGTTGTGTTCAATTATTATTAGCCATGTAATAAGCAGGATAATCTACAGCCAGCTTGTTGTCATCGCTAAATAATGTACATTATCCCTTATTTATCTTCTAAAAGTGCATTCTGTTAGTGTTTAGAAATGTACTAGTATAAATATGACCTTCAAGCTATTAACACAGACTTAAAAGGCTCATTTTTAAGTCCTAATTCACTGAAAATGTCCCCTTCGGCTGTAGCCCTGTGCTGCCACTGAGAGACTTACAATGAAGAATTTAATAGCAATGAAATATGAAGCTTACTTTAAACAAGTTGTGAAATGGTTTTAATTCTCATTTTTGAAGCTGTTTTAGGGTTTTCACCAAAAGACCCCAGTTCACATCCGGGTCATGATCGTTCCTCTTAACGCATCCCTGTTTATTTGTCTACAGACTTGGCCATTTTGTAATTATCTGCATTGACCGATCACCAAGCGCACTCGACCCATTAACAGAAGTGATGTTTTGCATGTGTAACAGTTTCACTATCTACTGCTAGATTCATCACTTTTAATGCACATTTTCATGTTTTGGTGAATTTTGAGTAAACATTGTTCACATATAAAATTATTTACATTTAATTATCATCCTGCCTTTTATGGGTATCAGTCACTGAAAACTCATGATGCTCAATCACTAAATAATCTGAAAACAAATGCTAACTGTGAGCCTGGAGCACAAAAGCAGTCTTAAGTCGCTGGGGTATATTTGTAGCAATAGCCAACAATACATTGTATGGGTCAAAATTATATTTTTCTTTTATGCCAAAAATCATTAGGATATTAAGTTAAGATCATGTTCCATGAAGATATTTAGTAAATTTCCTACTGTAAATATATCAAAATTTTTATTTTTGATTAGTAATATGCATTGATAAGAACTTCATTTGACAACTTTAAATGCAATTTTCTCAATATTTAGATTTTTTTGCACCCTCAGATTCCAGATTTTCAAATAGTTGTGTCTCAGCCAAATATTAATGTCCTATCCTAACAAACCATACATCAATGGAAAGCTTATTTATCAGCTTTCAGATGACGTATACATCTCAATTTCAAAAAATTTACCCTTATGACTGGTTTTGTGCTCCAGGGTCACAAATGAATAAAACGAGCAGGCTTACTCTAACCACGCTGAAGTCGAGTTTGGTCTCTTGAGCACACTGCAGGATGAGCTGGAAGCAGCTCTTGCTCTGATTGGTCATGCCGCTCTCATAATAGCGCTCCAGGATCCGCTGCTGCTCGGCGGTGAATACAGACCGCAGGTTCATCTGTAAGACAGGAGAACATCATGCATAGAAATTAAACAACAGTACTGCACAGCTAGGAACATCTTATTACAATATGCAAAGCCATGTTATCATCCGTGGCATAATGTTTGCATTTTTGTTAAAGAGCTTGCATGAATGATCTGGTGAAACCACATCTATTATTGCAGGTTGTAGTGATGGGATGATGCATGAGGAGTTTGCTCCAGTTCTGCGCCACCAGCCTCATCTTACCATAAAATCACGTCACATGTTTTGTGTCTATACTAGGGCCTCTTTGCACGCTTAACGAAGATGCAATTGTCAAAGGCGATTTTTGTTAGTTTAGTAAAGCGGTTCGGTAATCAGCAGGAATCATCACTTCACGTGCCTTCAGATGGAGCAGCATTTACTACACAAAGCCGTAGTTCACTGACAAGTTACGCAAAAAAAAAAATTTGCAGACGATTTTATTGCACGATTATGAAATCGAAGAAATCGTTGGCGATAATGACAGCTGTTTGCGTAGCTTCTCAGTAAACTACGGCTCTGTGAAGTAAATGCTGCTCCATCTGAAAGCATGTGAAAATACACATTTAATAACATGTTTTTACTCAAAACTCACTTCATAACATCAGTCAAGTGTTTGAAATAAATCCTTCTGTGAAATGATTTGGCTTCTTACACAGAATAATGCACGCAACATATTTCATAGTATTTAAGCAGTGATAAAGGCATTGCATTATAAATATACTTTATTTGAATGAAAATTATAATAATAAGAACTCGGATAAACCGTGTTTATTAGTCACGTTGAATCAATGAAAGCAGTTGAATCTTCTGTTTATTCAGCTGCAGCGATAGGCATTTTCTGGGTTTCTTCTGCAAGGCGTATTTGGAGTTTCAGCGTGAGAGCGCCCTCTGGCCTTTCTGGGATGGAGATTTACTGCTGATCACAGATCCGTGCTTCACTGAAAGATACGCATGACAATCGCAGCTTCTGTCGAATCGCGATCTCGATTCCATTTCGATTTATCGTGCAGCCCTAGTCTATACCCTTGAAACAGTGGCTGGGTTTCCATCCAAATCATCCAAAGTGTTTGTTGAATATTGTATTGTGCCACTGAACCCCCAGCACAAATGCTGTGCGCAGTGTGATGTGAAAGGCTTAGAGCCGGTCTGATAATGCATACTCACAGTGTGAATGCTCCTCTTTTCCAGCCATTTTTCCATCCCTCTGATGGATGCGCTGAGAGACCCCAGGAATCAGCTTCAGCTACTGTTAATCTCAGCATACAGCAGAAACACACCGTCTATTCTCACCAGCATCCAGCCATCGCGACACGTTTAGCTGCTCTTACGCTGTGTTTGGAGGGATGTTGAAACACACACGTTCTGCTCACTCCAGGTCAGACCCCGCAGAGCTGAAAAAGACAATAACAGTAATTAAATTACTAGCATTATTAGTGGTAGGGGAGTAACGATGCCTGTCAGGATCCAATACATATCACGACACTGAACTCACAATACAATATTATTGGGATACTCCCAAGACACACGGTAAAAGGTTAACAGAAAATGTACTGTTGATTAAAATGCTAGATTTGGTATTAAATTGGGGTGGAAATGAATATGCTTGGACTCGGTGCTGGTCACTCAATGCAAAGGACAATGGTGACTCCAGAATAAAAATATTCATGATTCTGAAGCTAAAAAAAAAATACAGAATATCTAGTCACTGACTAGATATATTTAAAATAATGTATAATAACAGGACACACAAATATTCCCCCATTGCATTATTTATACATTATATTCAACATTATATATAGTAGTTTAATGTAGCAATGACACTAAAACTCTGTAAACTTGAATTTTTTCTCACACAGTAATTTTCATTTCGGGTGAATTGTACACAATACATATTGTTGCATTTTGGTATGTTACCGCCCTAATTATTTTAGATTATAAATCCACCCTGTTTCCATTCCCAGACATGCCTGAGCTCTGACTCAAACAGCACTGGGGGAAAAAACTGATTGGCGGTGTTGTTTCAACCTTACTATATCATAATTTGCTTATTAAAAAAAATAATAATAAAATAAAAACTTAATACGGGCATGGTAATCATAATCCCTGTCATATTTACTACAGCTGTTGTTGTTATTATAAAACGTAGTATTGTCCTTCAAAGAAGCAGATGACAGATTCTGTGAGGAGACGTGCCTTTCATCACAGCGTGTAGTGAAATGTTCATTCCGCCAGCCTGCTGTAGGCTATGGATAGAGTTGAGCAGAGCAGAGCAGTGCTAGCGGTGCTGATGCGGTTTAGCAGCCATTACAAACACACACAGATCCTGCTGGCCCATCAGCTCCTCGGATCCATCGGGTCAGAGATGAATGTGCAGAAAATACGTGTGATTATAATCATAACAACAGCGACATCTCGAGCAGCTAACACCGCCGCGCTCGTCCGTTGCGGTTACACACTCAATAACAGGCGTCCGGAAGCGGTAAACAAAAGGAGAGAAAATCCCGAGGCGACCAGACAGGCCCGGGAGCCAAAGCCACCGCGCCAAACTTTTATTATTATATTTTATTATTATTAATATTAATATTTTATAAGCGATGCTGGTCTAAATGTATGACATTAGCCGTTCGTATAATACTGCTGAGGAGATGAAACGGGAGAGATACCTTTGGTAGAGTATGGAAATCAACGAAGCCCTCGAATTCAGCAGATTTCTTTACCAATCCCCTCGCTAGACAATGAAATCAAAACGTCCGATCATCAATTCTAATCATGATCGTGACGTCACGGGTGACACGAGCCAAATTGAGGCGCAGCCATCCTCGGCGTGACTGGCGTAGCCCAGCCCACCGCCGCCCCTGCTGCTGCTGCTGCTGCTGATGATCGAGGAGAACGGAAATCATCTGTTGTAATATATATTATATTGAGTATTGGCAATATAAGGACATCTATGGTATTCATTATGTTCTAACCATGAAATATATATATATATTTTTCAAATAAGATTTAATACATGAAATAGCTTAAATTATACAAATCAAAACTTTTTTTGAAAAAAGATTTTTGAAAAAAAGAAAAAGAAAAAAAGGACAAAAAAAAAAATGTCCGGATTGCTATATGGCAACGCTGTACCACAATGGGAAATTGTCAAAAAAGAAGTTTTTCTATAAAATAAAGATTCTCTTTTCTATTTACATGCACATTTCTTTTAGACTTACAGTATGTAGGCTACTCGGAACTCATGCATATATATATTTTTAGAATAATTAGGAAATGAGTAGAAATTAATTCTTGCCATATGGCAACTCCATACCATAGAGGGTTAGAGGGGTTGCTATTACTGATAGGAGATGGAATAATTACTTTTTTAGGAAGTTACTTACAGAACATTGCCCAGTATCTTCTAAAACATATTGGCATTCTAAATTTGAGTGCACTGAGTGGAAATATGCATGGTGCTGCCTAAAAATACTGCATACTGCAGTACAAATAAGGTGAGAGAAGTACATTTTGAAATCCTTCATCTGGTGTACCCTGTTCAAACACTTTCACTTAGGTTTTGTACTGATGTGGATGTTGGGCGTGATTTTTGTGGATGTTGTCCACTTATTTCTTTAATTGCATTTACAGAAAAATGTTTTGGATAGATTTGGAAGGCCTCCTTTGTAAATGTTTTGGTGCAAATGTTTATTTTTCGGAGAAGATTTTATTTTTAAGCATACTGTATATTGTCACAGTCAATGAAAAAAAATGTATTACATCAATTAATTTTAATATATGTGTGTATTTAAGTGCATGAGATTTTTGTCTTATATGATATGATATCAGGAAACCCAGGAAATCCCATTTGAGTGAGAAGAATACATTTTTTCTTAGTTGTTGTTAAAGGGGGAGGGGGGGGAACTTTGTTCCATAATTTCATATATGAAATGTTTTGTGGCATTTAAAATCTAGATGTCCGTGTTTTTATATAAATGTCTGAATAAAATTCCAATAAAGTGAGTGTTAGACCTGTGTAATGTTGAAGCAATGAATCCAGTCCGCAATTCATGAAAGGAAGCCTTTGATCATTTGCAGGCAACATCACATGATATGGCCTAAAGTGACTAAGCTTACATCCTTATGCTTATGAGAATGAACAGCAAACTCAACTTAGAACAACCAGCTTGGATAAGAGACTTTAAAAAGTCTGAAAAAAATAATGCCATGGTGCTTCGTGGTTCATGAATCAAAACAATGCATTATTGTTGCTCCTTGTTTTGTTTCCTCTCTCATGAGAATTTATTCTAGACACTCTTAAAAATAAGGTCTTTCCTTAACCAAGAAGAACCTTTTTGTCTAAATGGTTCCATAAAGAACCTTTAACATCTGAAGAACCTTTCTGTTCACAAAAGGTTCTTTGTGGCGAAAAAAAGTTCTTCAGATTACAAAAAGGTAAAAAAAGATGGTTCTTTAAAGAATCTTTGACTAAATGGTTCTTTGTGGAACCAAAAATGGTTCTTCTATGACATCGCTTGAAGAACCTTTTGAAGCACCTTTATTTCTAAGAGTGTACCACAGAAAGACACTTTTAAAGGAAGTAAACTACTCTGCAGAATCCTACCATTTCTTAATTAATTTTATTTATTTTTATATAAAGATGTACATTGCTTCCCCCGTTTGAGTAATTCTGTCGTTCTTTAGTACCTAGAGTATGGTATTACTTGTGTTGCACTGTTCGAGAGAATTCTTACTCGCTTCACTACAGTTAAAGGGATACGCTCAGAGAAAGTGTTGTGTCTGCAGGATACCTGTCACTAGATATAGCCACTAGATGCAGAAAAAGAGAAGAAAGAGAGGCACGTGGGTTTCGAGTCAAGAAAGACACAGAATACACATCTTCGGTGATCGTTGTCGACGAATGCCTTTTATTTTATAGCATCCGAAAAGCACAAACATCACAGCACTGTGCCCTCTTGTCTTTAAATAAAGTCTCACTTGATTTTCTCTGCCTCTTCGGGGTGGTTTCTACAGCGACCACGGCGTCTGTTGATATTATATATACTAACATTTCTTAATTGCTTTTGGGTCAGATTATGAAGGTTAATTAGAACTATTCCTGATGCTGATTATCAACAATTTGTTAATTATCGCTGCGTGGTTTGTAAGTGGCAAAACCCAGAGTTTTAATTTTTTGTGTATTCTATATTTGATCTACAGGTAGTTTTTATTTTACACCTCCAAATGGCTAATTTTATAAAGTTGCTACACAGTTTGAGTCTTATTTATTATACTGTGATGTCCTTGATCTTTCTTCCTTTCTCCTTCCCTGACAACCCAGAAGGGGAGTTCTAATAAAAGTTGATAGCTTTGAATATGCTTTTTCATGTCATTACACATTTGTCTATTAGTACGTTGTAGTTATCGCAACGAAAAAAAGAAAATAACCTTTTTGATATAAAATGATATTTTATTTCATTCCACGATATCTGATGTCCTCTGGGAAGGACACTTATACAAACGTTCCTGGTTTTATAACAAAAAATAACAAGACTGAATAGGTGCGGGCATGAAAAGGCAAAGCAAAAATACTAGAGATCAAACAAACAAAAAAACAATCTATTTTAGTTTAAATTATGGACAGGGGAAAGGACAAAAAGAACCAAAAAAAGGCGGTTAGGCTGTATAAAAAATTTTATTGCCTCAGCCATTCTGGTCGTGAATCTATGGTTTGTTATGAAAGATATAACAGAATGATTTAATATACCGTTTTGCTTTATGCAACATGTGCGCAAAAACGGGTTTTCCCATTATGTACAATGCATCTATACACTGTTTATAATGTGCATATTAATGAAAAAAGAAGTGTAATAATGAGAGCAATAATTGGCAAGATTTTCATAATAACATATAATATTTCATAGGAATATTGAAACATTATAGATTTGCATTTCTTTCCTACCGTTAAATCTCATTATTGTTTGTGTCCCTTCCCAAAATGGCGTAATAAACTCATTTAGTGCCTCCTATTAAATCAATCCTAATGATATTCTATTATACTGCACAACCAAATTAAATGGCGTAAACTCGTTTCTGAGCTTAGCATATCTCGTGTTCTACTTCATAATAGAAATAGTGCTCATATAGTTTTTTCAATTTGGAAACCCACACCCCATCATATTATTCCCCCCATGAGGACACCTTATGATTTACGGAAAAACAATGTAAGATTAGTCGATTTAAATAATAACATCTTTTTCCCTAAGGGTTTTGAAATTGATTCACTAATGAATGTAAGGCCGAGAGCTCAACGTGAAATTATAATGTCCACTACAGAGACAAAAACTCCACAGCTGGGTCTCAGGAGGTTATAGCAGCTAAAGAAAGGGAATGCATTAAACATCTTATTCTAGACTGTATAAATACATGTTATACTTTGCTTTTTCTTCATTTCTTCTCTTTACAGCGTCATGCGGCCCTCAGCTCCGAGTCACGTGAAAGCCGCGAGTTATCGCGAGACAGCGGCGGTCAGTCACGTGCTTCTGGTCGCCGTACGAGAACTGCGATGTAAACATCGATGGGGAGTTTAATCAGGTATGTGATAGTGCTCAGCATGAACTACATTCACCGCAGTCGACTGTTTCTGACACTTCTGTCGTGTTTAAGCGCTGGTGTGGAGTTGCTAGCCTCGGCAGAGCGCTCTTCATGTCTGCTTTCGCTGTCTGAGATCTGAGGGAAGAAGTGTGGCACAAAAACACAACAGTCTGACTGACTGCCCTCCACACTTATCTGGACATTTAGGGAAAAACACGTCTGTCTTTGCGTTGTACAGCGGATCGAACCGAGTAGCATGTAGCATGAGCGATAGCAAACAGTCACAGGAGCAGGTTGGTCCGGTTTCAGATTAGAGAACAAAATGAAGGCAGAAGTCAGTCATGATGATATAACCTTAATTAAAATGAGCATAAACATCATTCTGGCCTGCCACACCAAAAGCTGAAGCTTCAAACTAAACGTTCTAGAAAAATCTCCAAAATCCTTTGTGTTCTGCTGTCTTTTCTGGGGTTGTAACGTGTGAGGTTTTCACGGTATGATAATCGTCTCAATACATCACGGGTTCAAATATTAAAAAAAATCAAGTCAAAAAGTCAAAATATTGTTTCATCCATATGTTTTGATTGTTAGACGGACCTATTTTAGGACACATTCATTAAATTCGCATACACTGATTAAGCACCACTTGTGGGCACAGGACGCCTGAGTCCGAGGCGGATCTGTGAAAATGTCTGTCCTGACATAAGAGTTGATCGTAGTGTTGTGGCTGTTACAGTTGTTGCTGATCGCAGAGTACCGTGATTTTTACCGTGGTAAAGTCAAGTTGGGGAAACTGTCCACCATCGACCATGAAGAAGAGGTGAGTTAACATCACTGTAAATACATCACTGCTGTCTACACACACACTTTTTGTTTTTATGGTTTATGGGACTCTCCATAGGCGTAATGGTTTTTATACTGTACAAACTGTATTTTTTATTGCCCTACACCAACCCTACCCCTATACCTACCCCTCACAGGAAACTTTCTGTTTTTTTAGATTTTCAAAAAAACTCATTTTGAATTATTTATAAGCCTTCTGAATTACTGGGACACTGAAAATGTCCTCATAAATAACCTTCTCCTTGTAATACCTATGGCCATACACATGTTATTATACCCATTTGTGCCTCCATAAACCACATAGCACATGCCACATACACACACCACACATCTCATCCACACACACCCTCGAACACTCTCACACACACACACACACCGCCACGACAAACACTACACACCAGACACACACCCCCACAAACACACACACTATATGATCAGCGGCCTCAGACTCACACTGTCTACACTTGATGTGATCAGTCGAAATATTTTGTGCTGTTGTCAGAAGTATCACAGTCATGTGGAGGTCATCAGAAACAGAACAGACATCTGTTCACTGGCCAAATATAAACTTAAAACTAAAAGCTTTAGAATGAATGTCCAAAGCTTTTGAAGTTGCAAAGATTACATTTCTAACCTTGTTATGGACCATAAATTACAAACAATTTAAATAATAAACTGTATATGTGGAAGCCTCGAACTTTAAACTTGACTTCTACCCTTCAGGGGCTAGTATCAACGAGCAGTACAAGCAGTCCAGTCATTTCTTTTTGAAAAAAAAAACAGTTTATTTTCCATTTTTTAGGCTGCAACATGCAGGCACTTTATGCTCACAGCTGTTGAATGATTCGCTCTCCCTTTAAATACTTAAATTTGTGTCACCACAGGGGGGCACCAACATTACAATATAATCAACAAATTAAACAGGAATATACATGAAATACATAAGTAAAAATAAAATAATACTAGCAAGAAATTATCATGATTTGATATAAATAACTTAAAGTGCATTCAGAGCCACCAATGAGGCAATACAAAATGGAAACAAAGTATTAAAGTTGCCATAACAGTATACATTTTCACTCACATTGCTATATTTAGACTTTCTTTCAGCAGTCCTCTCAAGCTTTCATGGCATCACTGCTGCTGCTTCTTTCTGTGTGTATGTTTTTAAGATCTCTGGCATAATCCTTGTCTGAGAAGGGAATTCACACTGATCCATGTGATTGGCTATTTGCTGCAGACATCACGTTTTCATGTGCAGATGTTTCAGAGTATTGCTATAAACCAGTGCACGTTCCTGGAGAACCCCAGCACTGCACATTTTACAGGTCTCCATGTTCAGACACACCTCACAGTCAACTCATCAGCTCATTACTAGAGACTCAGAGACCTGAAATGGGTGTGAGACAACATGTTGGTAGTGTTGGGAACCACTGATATAAACTGAATCCCACCTGTCATGGCTCTGCTGCCGTCTCCACTGATGAGCTGGATCAGGTGTGTGAGATGAGGGCCTCAGGACAGGTTTAAGAAGCAGATTCCTGTCCTCCTGCCATGAAGATGGTGCAGAAATGACCCTCGTTTTTTTTTTGCAGGTGCTGTTGATGGGTAAAAGTGGATCAGGAAAGACCAGTATGAGGTCCATCATATTTGCCAATTACATCGCCAGAGACACTCGCCGCCTGGGAGCCACAAGTATGACTTTGTCAAAAAACACAAACCGTGTCATCTTTTATTCTGCCTAATTTCTTTCCAAACCTGCATGACACCTCAGTGAAGCCAGACTCTTGATCTTGTGTGTCTTGTTCATGTTTAAATGCAGTGGAGGGCATGATTTCCCAAAAATGTGCTGGTCATATGCTGATTGTTTTGCTCAAAGACATTGAATCCTATTTTTAGGACAGTTTTCTGCATTGAGATTAGGGTTGCAAAGGGGTGGAACATTTCCATAAAATTTCCGGAAACTTTCCAAAAATCCCTGGAATATTCCCAAAAATCCTGGAAAGTTTCCAAAATTTCTGGAATATTTCTGAAATTTACTGAAACTTTCCACCTTTTTGCAACTCTAATTGAGATTTTACTTGACTGTTATGTAGTTTTATATTGTTTTTAATGGACTAAATCATCATTTGGGGCACTTCTATTTTTAAATTATGCTTTATACATTCATAAGATCATTCTTTTACAATTGCCTCATGTCTCATTTTCATTAAAAGAGCAGATATTAACATGTCAACATAAATTCTCTTTCATGACATGTATTAAGTACAGTTCATATCGGTGAAAGGTTAAAGTCTTCTATTTTTTTTCTCTCCATTCAGTTGATGTGGAGCACTCTCACGTGCGGTTTCTGGGCAATCTGGTGCTGAACCTGTGGGACTGTGGTGGGTAAGTGTCTCCTGTGGGAAGGTGTTTTGTAGGATGGCTTTTGGGAAGACACTTTTCTTTTCTCATCTTTAAATGTGAATCGCACAGACAGGACACGTTCATGGAGAACTACTTCACGAGTCAGAGAGACAACATCTTTCGCAATGTGGAGGTGCTGATCTACGTGTTTGATGTGGAGAGCCGCGAGCTGGAGAAGGACATGCATTACTACCAGTCGTGTCTGGAAGCCATCCTGCAGAACTCGCCTGACGCCAAGATCTTCTGCCTGGTGCACAAGATGGACCTGGTGCAGGAGGACCAGAGAGACCTGGTGAGACACGCCCGGGAATTTCCATGTTTGATGTCTGTTTTTTTTTTTTCTCTCAAAAATCCTGGCTTGCAAAAAAAAAAAAAACATGTCCAGATCACATTTAAACTTGAAAATCCATAGAGAGAGAGAGAGAGAGAGAAAAGTTGAACCGTTTTTAGATCATTAAGGATTGTTCACAGATTGACAAAACTTAAATTAGCCCATGATTACGTCCCTCAAGCCTCCAGTGGGTATTACTTTCCTTCTGTCAGACGAATCCATTTTCGGAAGTTTAGATTTAAATGTCCTGGCTCTTTTCAAGCGTTATAATGGCATTGAATGGGGGTTTTTTTTTTTCATAGCCCAATAGAAGTCAATAACGCGCATCCATCCATCATAAAAAGTAACTGTCCACACGGCTCCAAGGGTGAATAAAGTCCTCCTGAAGCGAATCGTGTTGGGCAGATTGCAATAAACACCGCCCAAATGTATTGTTGCCCGGTTGGGTCGCCGCCGGCGCGCAAATGGCAGGTCGTGAAGACACTGTGTGTTTCGTTGTGAAAGCGAAACTACTTTGTTTGGCCTTCCGAAAGAGGACAATATCTGCTTCGTCATGACTGGAGCTGATCCATGCTGGTCGCTGAAATACATCAACTTCGCGCTGTCGACAAACCTGATCGTCTTTCACCGTGGACTAACCGCAGTCAGTCCGCGGCGGTCCTCCACTTTGGCTGCCGGCCGCCCGGCTGGACGCTCCTTCATCGAATCCTCCAGCCGCGCCGTTCTCAAGCCCGCCGGCCGCTCCTCACTCAAGCCGGCCTCCGCTCACTCAAGCCCCGCCGGCCTCCGCTCACTCTAGCCCGCCGGCCTCCACTCACTCAAGCCCACCGACCTCCGCTCACTCTAGCCCCTGGCCTCTTCGCTCGACTCCTAACCCGCCGGCCTCCGCTCTACAGTCAAGCCCGCCGGCCTCCCTCACTCAAGCCTGCCGTGACAGGCAGACATGGTTTTTTCTGTTTACCACCCGCGGCGCGATGCATCGCAATGCATAAAAAGACAGTATAATATAATCCATAATTATGTCCCCACTGGATGCAAAAAATGCCTAATTTATAATGGGTTTTTTTCATGTTTTTTTGTCACCCCCCCCCCCTTCGTCCGTTGCAATAAGACTTTTTTTTTTTTCTTCCATCACAATATGGTACGGGGCGTCACCTTTTCCTTGTCACACATAATTAGTTTCCCTTGAGTATTCGGTCTGTCTTGAGCAAAAGGCCAATTCACACAAACACACTAGATTGCCTGGCCAAGCTAGCACATTGGAGAGATTCCCACCATCGTTTTCACAAGACCGTGACTTTTGTAAAAATCGACCACGCTTTTCAGAAAGGCAGGGCATAGAGTATAAATAATAATGTACAGTATGTGGAAATAATGTGGTTTTTTAACCTTAAACTGCATAAAAATTTCAGTACACCAAATACACAAAATAATGTTCTTTTTAGCAATATCATTTGACCCCTTTAAGTACTGTTTATTTCTATATATCCTTAATTGGTTTGCTGATTGTTTTAGATTTTAAAGAGCGTGAGGAGGACCGGAAAAGACTGTCCTCGCCTCCTCTTGGCCTGCACCTGCTTCAGAACGTCTATTTGGGACGAGACGCTGTATAAAGTAAGAACATGTTCATTTCTCTGCACTGCTCAGCATTAACAGACAGACAGAAGCTGGACTTGTATCGTGTGTGTTTGTGTCTGCAGGCGTGGTCCAGTATCGTCTATCAGCTCATTCCTAACGTACAGCAGCTCGAGTGCAACCTACGCAACTTTGCTCAGATAATTGAGGCAGATGAAGTCTTGCTTTTTGAAAGAGCTACTTTCCTGGTTTGTATCAAATTGAAATAATTCATACACATAACTGCTTGCAGATATTCAAACTGGCACAGCACAATTTGGTTATGACCTTATGTTGTGACTATTTTACATTTGCTCAGTTTAACATCGTCTAAAATAAATCCTAGTTTTAAATGTATTTGTCAACTCTATAAAAATGAAATTGTAGGGCTGCAACAATTAATTGATAATGAAAACAAAATTGCATTCTATGTGAACCACGCAGAAATCCCTTTAGTCATGAAAAAACATGTTTGAAAAATATTCAAAAGCATAGTGCAACTAATGTGTTTTCCCAGATAGTGTGTTTTTGCGCCTACGGGGGAAAAGAACATATCCGAAAGGACAGTCACACAGTAGAGGACGAAAAGTTATTGCCATTTCTTGTGCTGTAATATTACTGTTTCCTGTCTATAGAAAGGTTGGTTTTAATAAATGTATAAGAATGAATGACCAGGTCTCACCCACACTATGTGCACGCTTCATATAAAGCCATTTTACTATGGCAGTTTCAAGCAGAATGCATGCAAATGTCAAATGACTTCAGTTTGGAGACCTATTTCAGTTTATAGATTAGCGTCTCTTATGATTGTGATGCTGTCAGTCTGTCCGTCTTTGACATAGTGTTCCATAGATGTAGCAGCTCCAAACTCATCCAACCTAGAGTTCTCTGGCTTTGTAGGAAACTGCAGATGCCACCGACGAAGCCCGCTGTGCGAGCTACAGAAATTTGCTCAGACTGCAGTTTCGTTAGTATTCCATCCAGAAGAAGAAACAGGCCGACACTTGAGCTCACAGAACGGTCTTGGCAAACGGTGACAGAGTTTTTTGCAATACAAGCTAATTGCAACTAGCACATTTTCAGGACAGCTTGAATGGAACAAGTATGAGGATCACCGAGACTTAGCTAAAAGGGACCAACCGTTCTCCTGTTTACCACTGAGTGGCTTGTTGCGCGCCACCACAAGGAAGGTTTGAACAGCCAGATTTTCAAAGTGGAAGATGCGATGAGGACGAGTGAACATGTCCCAAACACAAAACCTTTTCCCGGAGTTGGCAACGTCAGAAAATCTCATCGCCGGAATTGACAGAACATATCCTAACACTACATTCTCTGAAAACAGCACGTCGAAATGCAAAACTTGATACCAGGGTGCTACTTCTCAGATTTTGGACTACAGACGTGTACAGCTTCAGTCAAACACCTCTATCAAAAAGGCCACTGATTATCCCAGTGGGATATCACATATCGACAAGAAAACAACGTTCCCGAACTGGATGACTCAGAACGGGGTATAACAGTTGCGCTCTCAACGTGTGTTTCAAACCGTGGTGTTGGGTATTTAAACCTTCTACTGCTAGAGCCATAGATCAAAACTTGTAGAATTTCAGAATAATAGTTCTTTGCAACGGTCATGTCCTAGCAGCTCCGCGCTCGCAGAGGAGGGTGTCTTGGAATCATTACAGGCAAACGGACGTGTCTTTGTAAAGATCGTTGAGGGCGTTTTAATGCCTCTCCAGCACACAGGGCACATCCATTAAGATGAAAGAATAATGGGGTTAAGTTGGAAATGGGTTTTTCATTCTCTTTTTGGTGTAAGGTAAGTGAAGGAAGAGTTGAAGCCAGGGGGTACTTACACGGGCGGAACTGGGTGGAAAGACCGTTTTCGGAGATGGGGCTGGCAACTCCCGGCGATGTAAGAACTGTTATTAGCTATTAGGAGTTCACATGCGTCATGCCGTAGGTAGATGTTATGCGCAGGTTTTGGATTATCGACATGAGCAAAAAAACGTCTGGAAGTAGGGAAGGACAGGGCCAAGAATGCGCAGAGGTATGACACGTTCTAGAAAAATAGAACCTACGGGTACAGAAAACGGTATGCGTCGAACAACGGAGTATGATAGCATCTTTTATAATCGAGCGTAAGAGCGACATAATGCCCTATACCTATGATGGAAACACATTTACCGAATAAATACCTCTATGCGCATTGAAAACGTCATGTGACTTTGCGCTATGAGACGAGATAACTTGACTAATAACCATCAGACCTCATCCCACCTAATGCAATTGACATTAAGATTACAAATGGAATCTAATGCATAGGTGTAAACCACGGGTAACTGCCGTTTCTTTTTTTTATCAGCTCTCTGGTAACATTATCTGGTCGTTCTGGCAACTGCCTGATGGATAAGATATCACTCAACGTAATTTCTTTAACTAAATTGACTGTCTACATGACGCGTTCTCCGAACGCAGGTCATGCCACCCTATCTAAAAGCAATGACACGCATTTATTGTGTTAGACTCGGCGTTCTACTCTGAAAGCCATCAGTGTATTCATATGAAAATTTATTATATTCAGTATGACTATTTAAAGCCAGTTTATCAGGAAGTGACGAGTTTGTTCTCTTTGACTTGTTGGATGGAAACTGTGCTTTATTCGCAAATGTTTTATGCGATATTCTAGTTTTGCGCAGAGTTAAATTTGTATCTTTGGATGGAAACATAGCTATTGTGGGAAGCTTTGGCTCTGAATAATTTGACCTGTCTCTCGTGTCAGGTGATCTCTCATTATCAGTGTAAGGAGCAGCGTGATGCTCATCGCTTCGAGAAGATCAGTAACATCATCAAGCAGTTCAAGCTGAGCTGCAGGTCAGTCGCACTCCATTCATGTAGTTTTCAGCGCTGAACAGCATCATGGGTAATTCTGACCTTTCTGTCTGTTCCTCAGTAAACTGGCCGCCTCTTTCCAGAGCATGGAGGTGCGCAACTCTAACTTCGCCGCCTTTATCGACGTGTTCACGTCCAACACCTACGTCATGGTGATCATGTCAGACCCGTCCATACGTAAGCATCAACCTGCAGGTTTTACCAATCCCACATGACACTCAGCCGTGGTCTCACTAGCAGTGTTCCTCCGTCTGCACTCCAAATAACGTTGAAGGAAAGCACATTGTGTCTCAGAGCAAACCCTCTCACTCTCTTCCAGCGTCTGCTGCCACGCTCATCAACATCAGGAACGCCAGGAGACACTTTGAGAAGCTGGAGCGAGTGGACGGGCCCAAGCACAGTCTGCACATGCGCATGCGCTAGACTCGCCGCATACAGCGTGAGTGTCTGAAGCAGACCTTTTACCTTAGCTCTCTAAATCAGTTTCACCTGGCACAAAAGAGTTAAAAAACAAGTCTTTTAAAACTTTGCATTCTTGCCGTCGCATGGTTCAGGGCTCCTATGGGGTTTGGAAAAGTATGGAATTTAATTTAAGTATTTTCCAGGTCAAAAAGTATGTGTTTTTCCAGACTTTTGCCGCCATTTAGTATTTTTTATAATAGAAAATTAAGAATTTAATGAAAATATATTTATTGTACAAACGTCAAGTCCAACTACACTGACTGAATTCAGGTGCACCTTTTTTTAATGCAAAATCAGGTTTTCTGGTTTCTTCTCAACATGTCTTAGCACCATATTTAACTATCTTAAGGACTAAGGGCTGCACGATAAATCAAAATGGAATCGAGATTGCGATTCGACAGAAGCTGCGATTGTCATGCGTATCTTTCAGTGAAGCGCGGTTCTGTGATCAGCAGTAAATCTCCATCCAAAGGCCAGAGGGCGCTCTCACTCTGAAACTCCAAATACGCCTCGCAGAATAAACCCAGAAAATGCCTATCACTGCAGTTGAATAAACAGAAGATTCAACTGCTTTCATTGATTCCACGTGACTAATAAACACACGACTACGACAAAATGGGGGGGGGTTTAATCTAGTTCTTATTATTATAATTTTCATTAAAGTATATTTATAATGCAATGCCTTTATCCCTGCTTAAATACTATGAAATATGTTGCGTGCCTTATTCTGTGTAAGAAGCCAAATCATCTCACAGAAGAATTTACTTCAAACACTTGACTTACGTTATGAAGTGAGTTTGGAGTAACCTATTATTAAATGTGTATTTTCAACAGCCTTCAGATGAGCAGCATTTACTTCCGACAGAGCGGTTCACTAGAATCAACGCCAAACACTGTCATTTTGCCAACGATTTCTGCAATTTCCTAAGCGCGCATAAAGTCCCGTCTAGACATTTTTTTTTTGGTGTGTAACTTCTCAGTGAACGCCAGGCCTGTGTAGTAAAGGCTGCCCAGACATCTGAAGCACGTGATGATATTTCTGGCTGATTACAGAACTCTTTGCTTTACTATCAAAATGTGCAGAAACTCGCATTCGATTTTAATCGTGCAGGTCCCTATTAAGGACTTTTTGCAAAATAAATGTTTACGGACTTTATGTGTCGCCACGGAGAAATCATTTAATACCTTAGCTATAGGACGCTGTGCACCGCGAGCCACATAGTGTGCCATCACCCATTTCGTGGTGTCATTTTCTTGACCTCCCCATGTATGGCGTTAAAGTATCGTAAGACCTTGAAATTCATGAATGCAGTCAATTTTACACTTTTTTTTTCTTCTTTTACAGGTAACCAGTCTAAAACCCTTGAACTTGAAATTTTATGCCATCAGTTATTTCTATTTATTGTTTTCTCTGTGCATGCCCACGAGGATGTGTGAACATGTGGACACTAGGCCTTGTATTAGAGGTCTATTACCATAAAAAAGACAAATGTTGGCAGTAGATCTCTATTAATCTCATAAGTGCATCCTGCTCTTGTTTTATTCATAGTAGATTGCAGTGATGCCAAAGAAATAGTTATATAAACTAGAATTGTAATGTAGTGTCAGCATGGCAAAAAAAGTTTGTGTGCATTTAAAAAAATTAAATTAGCATTATTTTTTTATTTTATGGTAGCTCTGTATGTTTAGTCCACAGTACAAATCAGTGCACTGACACAAAACGACTTTTCTTACAGTATTATGTGCTCGTGATTGGATATTGAGTGACCCACTAGTATAAATTATCTAACATATCTTGAATCAAGACAAATGCAAGTGTCACTTGACAAGTAAAACAGTTAATCTATTAAGGTCTTTGTTTTGCAAACCAATATCAAATTTTTTCCCGTTTATTGCTGGTAAAAGAAAACAAGACAACGAAGCGTATCTACAATGGGGTAAGAAAATCAGTCTCGTGTCAACGTCAAACAGGTGCATAAAACAAGGAATATCATTTTTTCTGCCCCACAGGCTGTGTAGATGAAATGAAGTTGTGCTAAAGTTCTTTTAAGCACAATTAATCAATTTTACAGACATGACATATATCTTGATCATTTTAATTTGTAGCAGCAAGCAGTTCGATGACTTGATTCACGAATGTAGATATTTCTCTAGAAAAACAGAGAATAGATTATCCTATTGCCGTGTGGAGAAAAACCCTACCCCTGAAAAAAATGAAAAACAGCATATGTACCGATCAACAACTTTGGTGTTTTTTGTACGAGCAATACCGCAGAAGATAATCGCTGAAAACGTTATATTGTCTCTATAGGAACCCATGTTAGTGTAGTCCTATGTAGTCGAAAATCTACTGTAAGACAAGGGTGATGGTGGAAATCTATATGATCTGGAAAAGTTGGCGTAAGTTTGAAAATGTGAACATATGTAGGAACCCTGATGGCGTTGTGCAGTAGGAAAACTACATGTAGTACGTAACAAGTAAAAACTCATAGCAATGGCAGATGCCTTTTTAGACAGCAATTGATGGTGCCATTTTGACAGAACACGTGTGACAGTGAAAAGGTTATTGGGTCTACAAATGGCCCTTGGATATACGACTCCAAGCAACATATCAGGGTCTGTCTCTAGATTAACAGGGTTAAAGATGAATATTGTTTTGTTTGCTGCTGTTGTACGGAGCTCTTGATGGTTTTCTTGTTCACAGGGTGGTGGATGATCCAGAAGATTTCTTGCTGACTTCACTCGCATCCAGTGTCAGCTTATGTTAAAAGGCAGTGACATGCTTGTTTTCCTCGCTGATGTTGCAAAGGAACAGTAGTTCTTAATCATAAAGCACGGGTCGAGAGGTTAAATGTTGTAATGACCCCTTAATATCTGATTTGTGTGCCATACGGTGACTTATGAGTTACTGATAGTCAGGAACGCTAGATCATAAAGTCGGCCTTCTTTCTGTGTGTCTTTTATGTTAAGCATTATCAGCTTGCTGTACTCTGTTGAAAACCAGAGCAGAAATCTGAGACTAAAACTGGTATTTCTAAAATAACAACTTGATCTACTAAGTCTTGTATTATAATTATTCTCAATAAATACTGATTGTTGGGTAATTGACTGTCTTTCTGTGAAACAAGACCAATATTATTGGAGTTGATCATGTTAAAATATCTTAGTTTTATACATATAATATATAGATATCTTTAAGTACAAACTAACAGCATAATCATAAAGTCTATAAACATAAGGTATATATCTAATATTATATAATATTATATATACAGTATATACAGTTGGTACGGAAAGTATTCAGACCCCCTTTTATTTTTCACTCTTTGTTATATTGCAGTCCTTTGCTAAAATCATTTAAGGGTTAATTTTTTTATCCTCATTAATGTACACACAGCACTCCATATTGACAGAAAAACACAGAATTTTTGACCTTTTTGCAGATTTATTAAAAAAGAAAAACTGGAATATCACATGGTCCTAAGTATTCAGACCTTTTGCTGTGACACTCATATATTTAACTCAGGTGCTGTCCACTTCTTCTGATCAACCTTGAGATGGTTCTACACCTTCATCTGAGTCCAACTGTGTTTGATTATACTGATTGGACTTGATTAGGAAATCCCTACACACCTGTCTATATAAGACCTTACAGCTCACAGTGCTTGTCAGAGCAAATGAGAATCATGTGGTCAAAGGAACTGCCTGAAGAGCTCCGAGACAGAATTGTGGCAAGGCACAGATCTGCCCAAGGTTACAAAAAAATTTCTGCTGCACTTTAGGTTCCTAAGAGCACAGTGGCCTCTATAATCCTTAAATGGAAGAGGTTTGGGACGACCAGAACCCTTCCTAAAACTGGCCGTCCGGCCAAACTGAGCTATAGGGGGAGAAGAGCATTGGTGAGAGAGGTAAAGAAGAACCCAAAGATCACTGTTGCTGAGGTTCCTAAGAGATGCAGTCGGGAGATGGGAGAAAGTTAAAGTCAACCATCACTGCAGCCCTCCTCCAGTCGGTGCTTTATGGCAGAGTGGCCCGATGGAGGCCTCTCCTCAGTGCAAGACACATGAAAGCCCACATGAAGTTTGCTAAAAAAACACCTGAAGGAATCCAAGATGGTGACAAATAAGATTCTCTAGTCTGATGAGAACAAGATAGAACTTTTTGGCCTTAATTCTAAGCGTATGTGTGGAGAAAACCAGGCACTAATCATCACCTGTCCAATACAGTCCCAAAAATGAAGCATGGTGGTGGCAGCATCATGCTGTGTGGGGTGTTTTTCAGCTGCAGGGACAGGACGACTGGTTGCAATCGAGGTAAAGATGAAAGCGGCCAAGTACAGGGATATCCTGGAAAAAAACCTTCTCCAGAGTGCTCAGGAAAAGACCGCCGATGCTGGTCCCAGGCGGAAGCGGTTTTACCTGCCACGAAGACAATACCACTAAGTACAGACATATGGAAATATTTCAAACTGGGGGGTTGGGGAGCCGCTTAAATATAAACGAAAGGGTGCTTTCTACACGAACCTCTGAGTGACTGTGTTCTTCAGGTGAAGCCCACAGTGCAGCTAGACAGAAGCCTCTGTGAATTTAAGGCACCATAGATTGCAGCCATCTCTAGGATAGAACCATAAAAATGGCGGTGTCCACAAGCCACAGAAGGTTACAGAAAGGACATGCCAACCTGACACTACGACTGGAGAGGAATGGCCACACACAAGCAAAGGGAGGACAGTGGGGAGCGCGTAGACGCACACACGGCGGCAAAATACCAAGTGTGTGAAAAAACATTAGGGGGAGGGTGGGGTGGGGTACCCATCAAAGATGCAACTCTGAAAGAGTGTCGTGCGAACGCGTAACAATACAGACTGGGCATGTCTGTAAACAAAATCGCTCTGAGTGGAGAAGATAACATAAAATCTAACTAAGATAGGTCTGACACAGGGTCTGAAAAATACTTTAGACCCAATGTGAATTAGTTTTTCTTTTTTAATGAAATCAGTCTCGAAGGCTTGGTTGCGAACGTGCATTCTGTGGTTTTTTCTGTCAATTAAGGGGTTATCTGGGTACCCTTAATGAGTGAAAAAAAAATTAACTCTTCTATAGATTTCAGCTAAGGGCGGCAATAAACAAGAGTGAAACATATGTAACAGTGTGTCTGAAATACAGTTCCGTACTCCGCTGTATACAGGATATATCTACATCAACCGAGGACCTGTTGGGATGGGGACGGGGGGGACAGAAATGAGGTGTGGGGAGAAGGGAGATGAGATGTCATGATTGAAAAAAATTCTTGACACACAACTGAATAACAAAGAGGGTATATATTAAATGAGTTCAAGTTTGTATTTAAGCGCTAGAGTCCAATTATCTGCATTTGTCTTTTAATGACATGTTGATAGTTGCAAGTAAAAAAGCTGCATCAAAGAAATTCAACAAAGTCTGCAATAAAATTTATTTTCCCGAACATGCTTGAGCAGGACAGGCGGTTCAGCTTCCTAATGTGATTGTATGGCCTCCTGCAGGGTGTGTTAGATAAGGCTTGATGCTAGAACACTTCATGTAGAACAACAGAAGCATTCTACAAACAGTCAAATTTTAAAAAACCCGTGTGGCTCGGGGAGTCTGTTTGTTTGTCTTTTTACCAAACGTGTCTTGCAAATTTTGCAAGGCAGAAAAGATAAGCAAAATGCCCTCCCCCATATCAACTGTGACTGCGATCTAACTAAATAACTACAATGAAAACAAGTCACAATCAGTTTGTCAAATCACCATTAAACAAATCATTTACAAGTAAAGCAAATGAATAAAAATGCGTTTGCTACAAGATGTAAAGGGGCATTCTGAATGCCATGAAAATCCAGTCGGCCAAAGTGTGTAGTTCAAAACATTAAACCACAATACTTTCATATTTTTTCTTTTGAATTTGTCAATGTAACATTCCAATCACTACAACCACAACTTTTACAGCCAAAAAAACAAGATTCAGATGCTCAAAATATCAGTTATAGCAACAAGTATGCTACTGAATAACATGATTTGTTTGCTGTCTTGCAAGGGCTGATATTTCTTTCTGCAACTGCAAATCTAGTATTGTAAATGTATGTGTGCTTTTTAAATAGCCTTTAGTGTAGTAATAAGTGGTGCACAGTTTTACTGGAGACAGAAACTCGGGAACAGCTGTTCTACATTTATTCTTCAAATAAACCCCTGGAGTAGAACCGTGCAAAACAAAATATGCAGCATTCTTGCAAATGTGCGCATTATTTTGTATTCCTCCATATGCAATGAAATTGAACAGAAACCTGGGGTATTAAATACACAAAACATATTATTCAGCTTCAAATGCATGTCCTCTAGTAAAACACATTACTGCAGGTATGTGCGAGTGTGTGTGTGTGTGTGTTCGCGTACGACTGTGTGTGTGTGTGTGTGTGTGCACGCACAAACGAGAGAGAACATGTACGAGAGCCCGACTCTATTTCCTGCAGGAAAACAGAATGAGACATACATTAAAAACAGACCCACTCATTCTTTCTCAGCAGGTACAAAACTCCAGCGTAAACTCTAATCTGTCACAGTCACTTGAGGTCTGTAGGGAGATGCAGACCCTCAAGACAATGACTCATAGCTTTTAATAGCATGTTATATGTGATCATTGCTGCGCGGCTTGTTTATTTGGCATATAACAAATGCTGCCTAAATCCAAGGATTTGTATTTAACCTTTTTAAAATTCACTGCAGCTCAGAAGGAAAGTTATTAGCTTGTTTATTACATACATTTAAGTGTATGTGTTCAGTTTCTTACATCATTTACATTAGCAAGTTGCTTTCTAAAAAAAACATAATGAATGTCAACTATAGTATTACATCCTGTCGTAACTAGGCACAATGTGACAGTCTATCCACATTGTATAACATGACATAATCCTAACCAATATGTTGCGAAACTCGTGTTTTAACTATACCAGCCTAAAGCGTAGAAAAGGATCTTTGAGGACCAATTCCAGATTACACTAGATGGCGGGGCTATTCAACAAATATGTTATTTAACGCCACCACTGCAACTTAATATTTTATAACTGTGAGAAAATTTGGTTTAAAATGTCTATAGTTTTAATTTACAATTTCTTTCTCATTAGTTTACCTTTTTTCAAAGAAATTAATACTTTTATTAAGCAATGATGCCTACATGATTTCAAAGTGACAGTAAAGAGATTTATAATGTTACAAAAATTTCTATTTCAAATAAATGCTGATGTTTTGAATTTTCTGTTCATCAAATAATCTGGAAAAATATCAGTGTTTACACAAAACTGTTAAGCAGCTGAACTGTTTTTAACATTGATAATAATAAAAATGTTTCTTAAGCACCAAATCAAAATATTAAAGAGATTTCTGAAGGATCATGTGACAATAAATACTAGAGTAATGGCTGCTGAAATTCAGCTTTGCAACACAGGAATAAATCACATTTTACATTTGTATGAATATATTAAATAGAAAACCATTTTTAAATTGTAATAATATTTCACATTTTTTACAGTGTTTTTGATCAAATAAATTCATTCTTTCTAAGCATAAGATACTACAAGAAAAACAATCTTACCAACCCCAAACCTTTTAATAGTACTATATAAAAAATGTTTTTTTTAAATCTTTCAAGATATATACTATATATCTTGTAATATTTTTAAAATTGTTTTTTAATTTCATTAACAGATTGTACAAACTGTGCCAGCCTCCACCTCCTGACGGCGACCCCTGAACCCACATCTTCAACTGATCTGGCCAAGCTCTGGTCCAACTCCAGACGACACACACATTGACCACATCAAGAGACCCACTGGACGTTCACCCTCACTCCTGCTCAGAGGCAGATCTGTCCCCTCAACTCAAAGGAATCACAGCGTAATATCTATTTGACTTTTGTCAGAGCTTTTTAAAGGCACCATTATTTTTTTGTTTCATGCTTTGCTACGACGCATCTCATTCTAGACCGAAGATCAAACAAACAGGATGTCTGATCTCCCAGCTGCTGTCAAGTCATTCACATCAATTGAGTGTCAGTCATAATGTCTGTTTCAAATACCTTTGTGCTTTGTGTAAAAAAAAATAATAATTGCACAGTGCTTTAGTCTCTGTATGTTAAGGGGTAACTTTTGTTTATAGTTCCTGTTTGGAC